>PVJA010004947.1:9506-67773 GCA_004027025.1 Myocastor coypus | reverse complement strand
GCGGTCCCATTTGACCTAGCTATTCCCTGTCTGGGTATCTTCCCAGAAGAATTAAAAACATAGTACCACTGCAATATATGTGCACCCATGTTTATGGCAGCACAGTTTATAATCACTACATCTTGGAAACAACCTAAATGCCCATCAGCCAAGGAATGGATTAAAAAAAGATATGGGCCTTTGTACAATGGAGTACTACTCAGCCATGAAGAAGAATGAACTGGAGACTTTTATGGGTAAGTGGATGCAACACGAGACCATATGCATAAATGAAATAAATCAGGATCACATGTATAAGCATCATATTTTCTCCATAATACAAGAAGCTGAAAGCATAAATAAGATAAAAAATGTACAATAGATATTTTAAAATGTGAAGAAACTTCAAAAGGAAAGAGAAACTGGGATGGGGGAATGGGGAAAAGGAAGGGAATTATAACTATCTTAATGCATATATTAAGTAAGATAGTTGTAATTCTAATTTCTCTTAATTTATTGCAAAGACAAGTTTGTGCTAATATTGTTTGGACAATTAAGTGCCTATATCTTGTACTTGAGTAATTTAAAGATAATATGCAACGCATTAACTGTTGTTACTTTCCTCTTATCTAGCTTTGAAATCGCGTGGGTTGTGTTTTTTTTTTTTGTTTTTTTTTTTTCTCTTTAAAATAAAATTTTAAAACAAAGAAAAGAAGAAATGTGCTGGGATTCAGCCCTTCATCCACCCCTGCCAAGGGCCACAGAGCTGAGCTGAGGAGACCGCTTGTCACCGTAAGCCCCTTGCTTTCAGGGGTAGGGTCCTCCCTGGGTAAGCTCGTGGCACCCAGGCCTGTCTGGGACACAGAGCAGCCCTGGAGCAGTGACCCCACCCTGCCTTGCCTCTGGTCCGTGCTGCAGCTCCTTGCCGGCTGGCTCTGGGAGCGAGACAGAGGGGATCTAGCTGTGTGGAGCCTCCTCGTTAATGCCGCGCGCGGCTGGGGCGCGACTCCACCAAAAAAAGTCTACCCACAAGTGCGCAACTGTCCCAGAGGGAATAGGTTTTGTAAAGCTTCTCTCCACCACAATGAAAAACCCACAACTGTTTATCCACAGTCATAGTGAGAACAGCCATCTCCCTCTTCTACCTGCACCAAGTGACCCAGCGGGACGAGAAGCACAGCTGAAAACTTTCTTTTGCTAAATTATATAAACTGGTTCCTCAGAGGCTTGTGAGGTCACTCACCTCAGCAGAGGTCATACTGTACCAGCTGGGCGAGTGAAACACGGTTCCTCCCCAACTGGATGCTCAGGACATCTTGCCCTGGAAAGAACGGACTTTTTCCTGGCTAGTGATTCTCCCATTTCAGCCTCCTTAACGCTGGGATTATAGATACACGCCTTCATGCCCAGTCTCAATTGCTGTCTCAGCAAGCTCCGGGGCGGAACTACAACTGAATTTATTCTTAGTTTCTTGAGGAACTTTCCCTCTGATTTCCATGATGTGCATACACTATAGTTCACATTCCTGCCAACAGTAGAGAAGCCCTTCCCCTCCATGTCCACACCAGCATTTGGTATTAGATGTTTTTTCTATGACAACCATTCTTTCTGAGACAGAATCTCAATGTAGTTTTTTTTTTTTTTGAACTTTTGTTTGTTTATTTATTTTTTTATTGGCTGGCTCAGCCTGCCCTAAGGGCAGGGCTGGCGCAGCATGTGGTGCCGGGGATCGAACCGCGGTCTCTGCAGCCACCCAAGCTTTCCTAAGCAGGCGCTTTAGACCACTGAGCCATCCTGCCGGGCCCCATCAATGTAGTTTTAATTTGGATTTCTCTAATGGCCAGCAGAGATGGGCATTTTTTCATGGAATTTATTGGTCTTCTGTAGTTCTTCTGAGAAGTATTTACTCATTTTGGTTTCCATTATTTGATTAGATTTTTTTATGTGAAGGAGTCTAATTTTCTGAGTTCTTTATATCTATTTTAGAAGTTAGTCCTTTGTCCAAGAAGCATCTGACAAAACTTTCTCCCTGTTCTGTAGTTTGTGTCCTCATGATGCTGTCCATTTTCTTTGCAGGGCTGCAGCTTCATAGTTTACTATGATCCCATTTGTTGATTCCTAGTATCATTTCTTGTGTCACTGGGATTCTATTCAGAAAGTCTCTGTCCCTGCTATGTCTTTAAAAGTTATTCTATCTTCCAGCAAGCCATATCTGTGTTAACACAATCCGCTTTAGGTTACGACATAGTGAGAGATACATGCCTAGACTCCATCTTCTGCATGAGGACATCCAGTTCTCTAATGTCCAGTTGGAGCACTGTACACTAGAGAACCAACCAGAAAGACACAGCTTTGTAGAAACCAAGTGAGTAAAACATGAGAAGCATCCCAGTGGCCACTTCATCTTGGTGGCACCCAATCATTGCTACTGAGAACAAAACCTCTCTACCCACAGGAGAGCAACCTCCTCTGAACCCCAGTGCACAGGGAGAAGTCCAGCCCCACACTTAGTGCCTGGATGTTTCCCACAGTCTTTCCTTGGCAGCCCTAGGGCTCAGCACAGAAGACTGTTCACAGCTCAAGCTCCCTGCATGCTTGTTGAATGACTGAGTGGCTACATGAATAGGAACACAGCTGCTATAAACACAGACGTACTGTGACTTAGATTTATATTAAATGTATCTTAAAATTTAGTTCTTTTGTCACACTAAGTGCATATCAAGTGCAGAAGAGCCACATGTGCTTAGTGGTTACTGCAATGAATAACCTAGACTGAGTATTGCAAAACTATGTATCAGAGCTGAATGGAGTGACAAAAAGACCTGAGGAAGGTAGCTCGGGGACCCACTGAGGTTATACCCTCAGTGAGCCAGGAAGCTCTGAAACAAGTCAGCTTTATTTAGGATAGTTGGCGCGATCTCGTGCATACTCACCTTAGCAAAAAGAGGACCACATGCATAACGATGATGTTATGGTTTGTGTATAGGTGTCCCCCCAAAGCCTCAGGCAGTCATGGGGGCAGCTTCTGGAATTTGTAATTGATTATTGTGGAACTAGGTACTGTCCCTCCCCTGGGGCAGGTGATCTGCATACCAATGTAAGGTAGGAAGAGAAGTTAGCTGCTTGAGCAGCTGTGAGCTCTCTCCCAGTGCTCTTGCTCTGCCCGGTAGCCATAGAACGCTGCCCTCTGCCCTGTACCAGTCTGTTTTGGAGCCAGCTGAACATGGACTGAAACTTCCAGTAACTGTGAGCTAAATAAACCTTTCCTTCCCTCATTTTGAGCGTTGGGTATTTGTCTCAGCAATGAGAGAAGAGTAATTAAGACACACGATCTTCATTAACTTCCATCCCTCTCCCATCATAGGGTTCATTTAGGGGGTCAATCAATAGCATAACAAGAAAGGGAGAAAGCAATAAGCAGAGAGTCCACAGGTGAAGCTGTGATAACGCAGCTGTCCCTGGGCCCTGTCCATTACACTCCATTTCCTGAAACACCAGTTAGGCTACAACTGAGCAACAGCATTATTACTGCAGGGAAGTTCTATGAAACAGTGCTGGACTGACATAATCTGGAGTTCACAGCTGTTTAGGATGGGCTGCAAGGGCACAGTACTCCCCTGTATGTGGTGCTGTGAAAGCTGCCAGCCAAAGCTCTACCCTGACATTTATCATCTAGTCCAGCTGTTCTTAACCTGTGGGTCTCGACCCCAGTGGAGGTCGAACGGCCAAAATACAGGGGTCACCTAAAGCCATCGGCAAATATTATTTATTTGGAATTACAGTTTTCAAGTAGCCACCAAAATTATTTTTTGGTTTGGGGTCACCGCAACATGAGGAACTATATTGCTGCGTCAAGGCATTAGAAAGGTTGAGAACCACTGATCTAGTCCAAGCATGAGAGCATCGGTCTCAACTTGTTTGGGCTCTCCGTGGCCCCCGGGAGAAATGATGGTGAGAATGAAAAAGAGATAGGCAAGAGACAGGAGCTGGAGTCATTTGGAGGTCCTTTCTCTCCTGAGCAGAGGAGAAGAACCTGTGCAAGAACTGTAGAGCGTTTATACCCTGGAGAAGCTGATGCAATTTCAACCTCTCTACCCAGCGATCAGCTATGCACGTGCCTGTTTGCATGGTTGGAGGACCTCACTGTGATCTTAGGCTGGCGGCTATATCCTGCATGTGTGATTAACTCCCAGCCTCAGACACTCCCGACACTTTGAAAAGCATAACGTAAAGAATACCTCCTCCATAAATAAGTAAAGGCTAAATGAAGCAAACAGATTATCTTCAAAATAAAAAGAAATATTTTTATGTATCATCAAATGCATAAAGAAATGAACAGGCAAAAAAAAAAAAAAAGGAAACGTTAAGAGGTTTGGCTGTCCTCATAGCCTGAAAACTAATATCTATTCTTTTTTTAGATGTGTAATGGACATTACTTTACTGGAATTATTTCCTGGAGAAATAAACACATTAGACAGAAATAACCCACTGGCTATTGAAATACAGCCAAATAAAATATTTGTCTTCATATAGCAGCCAAGAAATCTCTAACACAGCAGCCACCGGATTTCTGGGTAAGATAAGATTTATGATGGTCTTTCGTATTGTTTCCCATAAACCATTGAAATATTCTGTCAGCCACCACATTTCAGCCTTGGAGTTGCCTTTCCCACACTGCCTCCTGCTCTGAGTGAATGAGCAGCCATCCTTTGTTAGACACACATCAGGGTATCTCAGCAGGATGATGTGGACCTTGTGCTTGAAGGGTTCTGTTCACCACCCACAGGCTGAATTTGCTCTGCTGAGAAGAGGCTGCCCGTGGGCTCTCCACTCTGGGCCAGCCCCTCCAGGTGGGGACAGAATGCAGCTTTGCCTTCATCCCATGGTGCCTGGCCCCTAGTCCCTGTGCTTCCACCTGTCTGCTCCATCCCCAGCCTCTGTGACTGCTGTGGCAGCAGTCAGGGTGCGAGCCAAGTGGTAGCAGCTGAGGACTCATGCTGTGGCCCTGGACACCCCAGTGCCTTCACCTTATCAGTGCCAGATGATTGGCACAGAGCCCCTGGAAAGCAGGCAGGAGGAAGTGGCTGTTAAAATAAACATCTATGCTATAGGTGTGTAAACTGGACGCTTGTGCTTGGGACTGAGGTGGTGGCCTCCTGCCTCTCACCTCCTCAGATAGCCCAGGGCAGTGGACTGTTTCATTTTTGTTTTGTTTAGGGGGGTTAAACCCAGGACCTATACACCAAACTATATCCCAGCCCTTTTTCTTTTTCTTTTTATTATTATTTATTTTAAAATTTTGAAACAGATCTCACTAAGTTGCTAGGTTGAGCTCAAACTTGTGATCTTCCTACCTCAGTTTCCCAGAATGCTGGGATTATAAATATGTGCCACTGTACTTTGTTTAAATTTCCAGAGATCTGTGACATTATTGGAAAGTTTCAATGCAGGGTTCCCTTGATGGCTACTCTAGAAGTTAATCTACAGCACAGTTTCCCTGTTAAGCACAGAGGGCTTTGTCAGTAACGGCAGCCTTCATCATTCAGCCCTGCTCCCTCCAAGGCTGCGAGGAGACTGGGCCTGTCCCTGATGAGGACTAAGGAGCTTGGGACATGCTGTGGCCCTGCTGGTGCATCCCTGGCTTACAATGAATGGGTCCTCATGAGTTGCTTCTCACTGGGGCTGGGACCCAGGTTGGGTGTGCGTAAGGCATTGCCAATGAAGTGAGAACAGCCTGCGTTTAAGATTTATTCAGAATACTGAGATTTTCATGGGCTCTGCCTCCTAAGCACTGAGCAGGTGGTCTTGCTTGCAGAGATCTGGGTGCTGGGGGAGGACCCCCATGGTGCCTCAACACTTACTACTGTCTGCCATTGAAACTCCAAGAGTAAGGGGAGGCTTCAGGGCCATTGCTCCCCCAGTAAGGAGACCTCCCCCTGGCCTGGAATTCAGCCATTGTGTGCATGTGTGTTCTGACATGACAGGGGAAACAGTCCCTCTGAAGGGTAAATATTTAACATCTGGGCCACAGGAAATAAAAGGATCCCCAGTGTTGCCATGTGGTGTCCTGTGACCTAAGACTTCCTGTCTTGTCCGAAGAATTGGCTAGAACAGCCAATAAACAGGTAAATATAACTTTGCTTAAGGGAAAGGAAGAAAAACAAAGAGTGAAGAAAAGAGAAGAGCATAAAGAGATACATCCCAAAAGCAGGATGAGCCACTGTAGGACAGAAAGACTGCGATGGTGGCGGGGCTGATGGCCACCATCTTTTATACTCTTTTAGGTCTGGGTGGTTAGAAGTGGTTCTGGCTGTGCCTCCTGGCTGTGTGATTGACAGGTCACACCTTGCTGTTGAGCTGCATTTCTGCTCAGGTTACATCCTGTTGTCAGCCAGCCCGCCTGCCTCATCTCTTCCCTCACCAACCCGTAGTTGTCCAGTTTCTGTAGTGCAGTCTCTCACTGTGTCAAGCTCAGGGTCCCACCATAAGGTCAGTCCTTGTGGAGGGGGGCAGCTGCAAGGGCTCATCACCATATTGTACTTGCATTATGCACACATAAGGAACCTTATGAATATTTACGGGAAGAAAACAACTAGGAAATGAGGAACTGCGAATTACTTTTAAGTGTAGTTGTCAGTTTATACATTTGAGTTTTTAATAAAGACTGCAGTTGACAGCTGGCTTATAAAGCTCCTATACTGCTGTTTGCTGGCTCTGGGACACTTCTGCGCACGTGCTGCTGCTGTTGGTCTTGAGTTCAGAGTCTCTCTGTCACAACTTCCATGGCGCTAGTCAGGTGAGCATGAGGTACATGCTTTAAGGATATTGTTCTTTCTTCTTTCTTTCTTTCTTTTTTTTTTTTGTGGGACCAGGGTTCGAACTCACGACCTTGCACTTGCCCAGCAGGCACTTGTGCCTCGGAGCTATCTCCCCAGCCCCACTTTCTTTCTTTCTTTCTTTCTTTCTTTCTTTCTTTCTTTCTTTCTTTCTTTCTTTCTTCCTTCCGTCCTTCCCTTTCTTCCTTCCTTCTTTCCTTCTTTCTTTCTTTCTTGGTGGTACTGGATTGATCCAGCACCTTCTCACCAAGCTACACCCCCAGCCCTTTTCTAAATATTTTCTTTTGAGTCTGGGTCTCACTATGTCACTAAATTACCTATGCTGGGCTCCAACTTGAAATCTTTCTGCCTTGACCTCCCAACATACTGGGGTTCCAGGTGTGCACCCCAGCGCATGTTTAGAGGGAGCAGAAATCACATGTGGTAGGTACTGTTGGCGACCCACACACACCTGTGCCAGGAGCTGGCGCTGCCGCCCCAGCTGCTGTGAGTGCTGCAGGTAATCATGAATGATGGCCCAGGCTCAGTGTCCTTCTCTGGAGTCCAGCTCTGGCAGACCCGAGATGCCTGAGAGCTCCAAGATGCCTGGAGGTCCCAGACACCAGGGACAACTTACACAGGGTGCAAATAGAGGCCCCTGGCTCAAAGGCCATCCTGTGCGATGAGCTGATGAGCGTCCCTCAGGGAGGGTGTGGGCCAGGCCGCAGGCCTTGTCTCAGACCCATGCTGTCCTGCAGCAGCTTCCTCTTTCCTCTGCTGCACATGTTTCCCTTCTCCATGACTACTCACCAGACTGAGTTACACATGGGCAGAGACAGCGCTCAGGGTGACATGTAGGCCTGAGCTCAGGCGCGGGCAGAGATGGTGGCTGCAGCTCATGGTCCAGTGAGCTTGGGCTGGGCTTTGGTGCCAGACAAAGAGGTCCTGGCACCAGTGGAGGGCAAAATGGGCCCAGCTGGCAGCCAAGGACCCTGCCCCAAGGCACTTGGTCAGGGTGGCTCTGGGGCTCACTTTCCCCTACTTCAGGCTGCTCAGCATGGGGTCATCAGCACTGTGTCAAGGGCTCCAGAACATAGCATAACCATGGGCTGTCTACTTTGCTCAGATTTCCTCAGGTGGGGGAAGTTTTATAATCTAGTTAATAAGTAATTTTGCAAATTATTTCTTACTACAGTAACAATAGCAAACACAAGTAGTACTTACTGTATGCCTGTCTGTGGTCTGAGCACTTGATACAGGTGAAACACACTGAGTAGTTGACGTACCATGTAGGGCGGCCCTGAAGATGGGGGAGTAAGTTGTCTGTCTGAGGTCTCTTGGCTGGCAAAACAGAAAAGCTGGGCATGAGCCCCTGTGGGAAAGCTCCAGGAGCTGCGCCTTGAACCAAAACTCAATGTCTCAAGGCAAGCGCAGGTTTGTTTTAGAGTACGAAACAAACTGTTGGGGTTACAATAAGAGACTTGTTTTCTGACTTGCGTACCTCTGTGACCTCAGGATAGCTGATGAGAAGTGCAATGGTTTGTGTCTAGTCATTCCCCCCCAAAGCCTCATGAAGTCATGAGTGGACTTCTAGAGTTTGTGATTAACTCATGATCCACTGGGATTATGGGTGTGAGTGCTACATCCAGCCTGGACAGATAGCCTGAATGTGACTTAAGGGAGACAGACTTGCTCTCTGTAGCCAATACTGGGGCTATTCCTCCCTTTTGCTCTTTCCTGCCATCACAAACGGTTGCTCTCTGCCATGTGCCAGTCTGCCCTGGAGCCAGCTGAGTATGGACTGAAACCTCCACTGACTGTGAGCTAAATCTATTCTTCCTTTCTTCATTTTGGGTGTTGGGTATTTATCTCAGCAATGAGAAAGAGTAACTGAGATAAAAGGCTTTTCCATGCTTTGGTCTTTATTTTAGTCTCCAGGATGTGGGGCAAAATATAGAACAGATGGGAGGGGGACTGAGGCTGTCTTGGCAAGAATGGACAAGGACAGACCCCGGTACTGGGGAGGCCAACTGCATGGCCCTGAGATTGGCTTACTTGTCTTGCAGTAATGGTGTTGAGTCTGGGAGCATTGGGCTGGGCCACTTCTGGGTCAGCAGGGTCACCACTGACCACCCTTCTGGCTGTGGGTGGCCTAGCAGATGTCCTCCACACTGTCAGTGTCACACAGGGACCAGAGAGCCCAGCAAATGATAGGGGGCGGGGCAGGGGTTGTGAATGTGCTATCCCTGGGCATTGCTGACTTACCTCAGAGAGGAGAGAAAAGGTGCTGTTGGGAAAATGTGTGGGAAAGAGAGCATCCTTCATGTTCTCCCCAGTGAAAGTGTCCCATGAAGCAAGAGGAGCCAGGGCTTCATAAGAGTGTGAGCTGGTGTATCCCCGTGCCCTGCATTCTGGTTTTGAAATTTTCTAGCAGGTTGTTACTTCGGCTTTCAGAAAACATCTCCTAAGAAAAGTGGAGATGCTGGAAGCACACACAGATTATTTGACTTTTGTCCAAAGTTAGTCAGGGCAGAAGCCTCTACTCTTTCAGAAAATGCCCTTTCCTGAAGCTTGCAGATCACCTTTGTCCCTGGGACCCAACACCCAATTGGGTGCACGACTCCCGGGGGAGAGGTGTGTTTGGCTCATGGTGGGGCCACTGTCTGTGGGCAAGCTGCAAGGCAGGAAGGGCCTGGGTGGAGGGGAGCTGCTTTCACTGTGGTGGTGGGGAGCAGAGGAGTGAGGAGTGAGGAGAGACCTGCACCCTTCCAGGCACCCTTGGAGAGCACGCCTCTCCCAAGCACCTCAGAGCAGCACACTTAGCCACGGGCTCATTGGTGGGTTACCCCATCGGTGAGGATAGCACCATGCCCACAGTTGGATCACCCTCTTAAACACACGACGCTTTGGTGGACACCATATCTAACCCATAATGGCTCTGAAGTCTGTGAAGCACTTTTGGAATCCCATCTAAGTGGTCTCCATAAGCTATGGAGTAGGGGGAGCACATGTCATTGTTCCCATCTTAGTGGTAAAAAGCTAACCCTGGGGAAAGCTGATGCCCTGAAGGCACTTGGGGGGCTCACTGTGACCACGTGGTTCCTCCATTGTGTGGGCTCAGGGCAGGCTGCTCATCTCCATCTCCTGAGGCCACTGCTACAGAACTGCTAAGCCCACATGGCACTTGCAAAAGCATAAATGGACTAAAGGTTGAGAAGTAGTCCAGGAACCAGCCTGGAAGTGACAAATGGAAACAGGGCTCCCTCCCTGTGGGGTGTAGGTGGAACTCCCAGCAGCTATGCTGCTCCCCTGGCCTCCAACCTTCAAAGAAAGAGAGCCCAGGCAGGGCACACTGGTCTGCAGCAGGGCTCCACAGGCCTGGGGGTTCTGGGGGTGGAGAAAGCACGGAGTGATGGGGGCTTGCGTCTGAGGACCATTAGGATCTTCTTAGCAGGTGTAGTGGCAGCTTGGAGAGCTCCTAAGACAGCATGCAGGCTCAGTGACTTACTAGAAGGACACACAGAATCCAGAAAAGCTGTCATCTATGCAAGACTGGCCCAAAGTGTGTGGGTGAGTCCTGCTGTGCCCTATTAACCCTGACAGTGGCCAGTGTTTCTTTCTCCAGCAATTGCACGTAGTGACGTGTGGCCACATGGACAGTGTCACCAGCCAGGGAGGCTGCAACAACCCTGCTCATGGAGCTGACCTTAGTCTCAGCCATGCAGAAGTCAAGGCGCTACTATTTGGCCCAAGAGCCCACTCTTACTACGTCTTTAGCAGGCTACAAGTAAGCAAAGACCCTCATGTCTGGCAGAATGTGCCGGGGGCTTAGAAGTCTCCTTGCAGGAGTCAGGCAGGAGCAAACTGGTCCAAGGGGAAGGATGGTACTCTATTGCATATGGATGCCATGTCACCTTAGTGTCTAGCACTGGAGGCATTGTCCTCCTCAGGGACCTCTGCTTTATGGTACCAGGTCCTGCCCATAGAGGGAATGCTCTGGAATTCTGTCCAGGTCGAGCCACTTAGACCTGAGGAGGAAGAGACTTGTATCATTCTAACTCTGTAGAGCGCAGCTCAGTATCCAGCAAGCAGCCTTGCATGGAAAAGGCTTGTCCAGCCGAGACTGGGATTGCAGCCTCTTCCTGGCAGAAACTGGTCCCTGCATTGGGCTCATCCAGCAAGCTCTGGTCCAGGAGCCTCTCAGGCCCTTCACTGAACCCCTCCCTGGGCCAGGCTTACTGCCTACCGCTTGGCCCAGAAGCTGCTCACCCTCTGCTCCAGACTTCCGATTCCTGGGCTGACCCCAGCGGCTGAGAGAGTCGCTTTCTCCTGCATCTGCCCATCCTGACTCAGCCTCAGAGTGCTGGAAGGAGGCCCAGCACCTGTGCAGGGGTCCACCCAGCCCTTGTGGGCCGGTGCCGTCTTCACATCCCTTTGGTCACCATTCTCAAAGTTGGTCTATCCAACCCTAGGCCATGAGGCACAGTGTGGCAATTTTGCCAACCAGGTTCAGTCTGATGCTCTGCAACAGTGCAAGTTCAAAGGTCACAGCCTGCCCAATCAACAGAACAAAGCTGTGGCCCTGAGACTCAGACCTTAGGGCCTGATCAGCTCTCAGGAAGAACTGTGGCTTGTACAGTGGCCAGAAACCTCAAGCCTCTGAATTTCTCCTGGACTAAAGGGACTGAAGGGCACACAGGTACACAGTCCTTTCTCAGAAATCTTTAGGCCAGATGTATTTTGGAATTCAGGATTTTTTCAGCATTTTGGAAGATACTTTGATGCAGATATTGTGCTTTATGTAACAACTCCAGTGAGGTCTGGGGCTGCCCTCTGTAAAGCAAACACTTTCATATTTCTACAGTGAAATGCATGAATATTCACAAGCTGAGTGCATAAAGCTATAATTTATTGCCTTGTGTCAGCCCAGGCCAGGCTTTGCCACCAAGTTCATTCAGGTTTAATCAAGTGTTGCTACCATATAAATTATGAAAAAAAAAATCAGCTTATAGACCTTCTTGAGCTAACTACTTCATGTGTGTCCTTTACTTTATGTACTTTGTAAGCACTTGAGCTGCTCATGAAAGAAATGGGTCTCATTCATCTCTGTACTTCTAATGTGTCAGCCAGACTCCAGGCCCGTGTGGACACTTGCTTCACGCTGAACACGTGGCGAGATTGTCCCTGGGCTTCTGCAGTTACTTCCTCATGGGTAACAAGAAGGAGAGCAACGGGTCCTCAGGAGTCAGCTGGGCCCTGGCTGGGCGTCAAAGACCAGGGACACCAGCCTGGCACAGATGCTTCCTCAGCTCTTGAAAAGAAAACGGTTCATCAATCATCTTCCTTCTGAGTCTGCTCCTGGGCCCAGCTGGAGAGGTTGGGGCGACCCATGTGCATGAATGATGGAATCTTGGGCAAAGAACTATGAATCCTTTTATTGTGTGATGCTAGAGACAAAGAGGGGCCTCGCATAGTGACAAAAGGTCACTGTGCTGGGAAGACACAATTATAAACACCTGTGCCCCCAGTGCATGCAGCAAAAGCTGACAGATGAGAACTAGTCACTGGCACAGCGATAGTTGGAGACTCTACCATCCATTTTTTTTAAAGAATTTATTTATTTATTTATTTTGTTTTTTCTTGTTTCAGAACTTTTGTTTGTTTGTTTATTTATTTATTTTTATGGCCAGCTCAGCCTGCCCCGAGGGCAGGGCTGGTGCAGCATGTGGTGCCGGGGATTGAACCTCGGTCCCTGCAGCTGCCTAAGCTTTCCCAAGCAGGTGCTTTAGACCACTGAGCCATCCTGCCGGGCCCCTATCATCCAATTTCAAAAACAGAACTAGATAGACTAAGGAAACAAAAATTTGTTTTTATTTTAAAAATTTATTTGAAAGAGTTAAAATAGCAGAAACAAAGATAGAAAAACAGTAACAAGGAAGAGTACATAGAGTACAGAATTTCAAAACAAGAACAAAAATTTAACAATGGTTGTATTGCATATTTTCATCATCAAATCTGTTTAGATTAATAGATATAGGTATGTAAGATTTGTCAAACTATTAAACATTAACACTTTCAATAAACCTTAATGAAGGAAACAAAATTTTAGTGACAGTGTAAATCCTTAGGACCTAGGAGTCACCTGGAACACCCTACCCTGTGACAGAACACATATGCCTCCTGAGCGCCCCACACCCACACCCACAAGTGCCCCACGTTGGGCCCATGCTACAGTAAACAAAGCTTCCATTACACTCTGGGAAATTTATGTCAGAGGCTTGGAAAGTTACATTCAAACAAAAAACATCTGCAAATGTCCATAGAAGCAGCTTTTTGTTGTTGTTGTTGTTTTGTTTTATGTATTTAGTGTAGGATCTACAGGGTCTCACTACACGGAACTGACTCATAGTGACCCTCTTGTTTTCAGCTTCCGTAGAGCTGGGATTACAGGTGTGTGGCGCCATGCTCAGTCTCAGTTGCTCTCTCAGCATGCCCTGGGGGCCAGACTGGCAAGACTTGGCCTGCCTGAGGTTGAACCCCAGTCACCACACCTGCCTAAGCAGGCGCTTTTAGTCTGCTATCTGGCTGGCCCTACAGCAGCGTCTTTGTCTGTGATAGCCAAGAATCTGTAACAGTCCCCATGTTCTCCAACAGGTTAGTGGCTCAACAAAATATATATGAAAGATTATTTAAAAGCCCTGGAAAATTTCATCTCTCAGACAACTCCAGCTCCGGCTCTGAGTGCTTCACTGCAGCACAAATGGGCCACATGGGCTGAGAGTCTCCAAGACACAGATGAGTCCTCTTTT
Organism: Myocastor coypus; assembly: GCA_004027025.1. Lineage (NCBI taxonomy): Eukaryota > Metazoa > Chordata > Mammalia > Rodentia > Myocastoridae > Myocastor > Myocastor coypus. Next base: position 54,170 of record PVJA010004947.1, on the reverse strand, counting down.
CAGGGTCCAATCCCACCTCATCCTGCTGCCTGAAGCTTCCCTAGCTGCTTGATGCAGCTGAGGTGGGACCATTGATCTTATCTTCTACGTGATTATACCTAAGAGTGGCAGATTACACTTTTTTGTTAGGTTGGAAATTTAAGGTTGATGGGCCCGGCGGGATGGCTCAGTGGTTCTAGAAGCCCAGGCTGTAATGCACATGTCAGGGCTGTGCCAGCCCTGCCCTCAGGGCAGGCTGAGCTGGCCATAAAAATGAGTGAATAAACAAATAAAGGTTCTGAAACAAGGAAAAAAAAAAAAAAGAAATTTAAGGTTGAGAGAGACTTTTAACCAAGATGCTGTCAAAGGAGAAGAGTAAATCCCCCTCAAAAGCTTTGAAGGGCCAGGGAGATAGCTCAGTAGAATAAGTGCTTGCTTGGCAAGTGCTGGGTCCTCAGTTCAATTCCTGATACTGAAAAAAAAAAAAAAAAAAAAAAAAGCTTTGAAGGCCAAGAAGGCCATGCTGCAAGGCAGCTACAGCCATGAAAAGAAGGCACAAACTCCACTCACTTTCTGCCATTCCAAGATACTGTGGCTCTGGAGACAGCCCAAATAACCTCGGAAGAGCACTCCCAGGAAAAGCAAGCTTGACCACTATGCCATCACCAAGTTCTAGAGTCAACCATGAAAAAGATTGAGGACAACAACACACTCGTGTTCATTGTGGATGTCAAAGCCAATAAGCACCAAATCAAACAAATTGTAAAGAAGCTCTGTGCCATCGATGTTGCCAAGGTCAATGCCCTCATCAGGTCGGATGAAGAGAAGGAGGCACATGTTCAACTTGCTCCCAATTTTGGTGCGTTGGATGTTGCCAACAAAATTGGGATCATCTAAACTGAGTCTAGCTGGCTAATTCTAAATACTAACTGTTTTTTCCAGTTTAAAAAAAAAAGAAAAGAAATTCAAAACTAATTCCACGTTGATGTTATTTCGATTTTTTATTAAAAATATGTAATTTTGTGGTGACTATCTTTGTGTACACAATTAACATTTTATGCTAAATTCCTATTAGTGGAATTTCTGGATCAGTAGATTTGAGTTTTTAAACATTTTGAAATAATGCCCCCAAACCATCTAGGTAGCTTGCATGGATTTAAATTTTCATCAGCATTGGCCCAAGCTGTATGCAGGCACTGTTCAGTTTTAAGAGGATCCCGTATGATCTATAAATTTGAAATTTCCAAAGGTTTTCAGTCAAACAGCGAAAACGCTTAAGGAACCCCGGGCCTGCCCAGCCCCCCTTGCCCTTCTTCTCACCGCCCATGGCGCCTTTTGCTTCTCTTTGCTGCCGCGCAGTGGTGGAATAGAAGTTCACTAGGGAGGACTGAACTAAGCTGCCAGGGCTTCTGGGATACTCTGAGGTCCTGAGGGTGCATCGTGAGCCTGCCAGGCTCCAGGGGGTGCATAGGAGCCGAGGCCAGAGCCCAAGCAGGACAAGGAGCGCCGGAAGAAGATTTCAGGCCTGGGTCCCCAACCCTGGACGGCGGCCCCTGATGTCTATGCGGCAAGAGCATTCTGTTTTTGCCTCTCCGGGTTCTTCTCCATGTGAACCTAGGTTCTCAGGCCGACCTAAGCGAGTAGTTAGCGACCTGTGCTATCTGTTTGATTCATTAACGTGTAGCTTTTTACTTTAGGGAGGGCAAACCAAGAAGCAACACCCAACTCCTTGCGCGTAGGAAGAGTGCGTCTTGCTCACCAAACCATCTCTATACATGAGTCCCAGGGCTTTTAGGGCCCTCATGAAAAGTATTTCCTACTGGCGGTCTTGGTCAAGGTGCTGGAAAGCCACTGGCTCAAGGGAGCCCCAGGGCCCTTAGAACTTATTCTGGCCAGAAGGTCTTGGTATAAGGAAGAAATTCTGGTGCTGTGCTAATCCCCCCTCCCCCGTGGCTCTAGAAGCCCAGGCTGTAATGCACATGTCAGGAGAAACGCTCAAGGGACCCCAAAGCAGAAACAGTACGACACTACAGCTCTCTCTCTCCATTCAGGATTCCTCCAAGCAACCGCATGGTGGCACACACTTGTAATCCTAGCGCTCCGTGAGGCTGGGGCAGGAGGATCTCAAATATGAGTCAAGCCTGAACAATTTAGAAACTTAATAATCTCATCTCAAGATACAAGAGGGAGGGATTAGGGATGTAGCTCCGTGGAAGGCTCTCTCAAATGCACCCGATGGGGCGACAGTGCAGGTGCACGCACGGGGGGAGCTACTGTGATACTGTGTTCCACTTTCCCAGCGGTCCGCGGCACCTGAAGAGGGTAATGAGAACTCATGACTTGGGGATGCTGAGAGAGCCCTGGAGCCTGAGGCCCTGGACGCATGACCTGTCTACCTCTGAGTTCCAAAAGCCTGGAGCAGAGAGGGAGACGGTTTGATCTGGTCTAGGGCTTTCGGATCCGGCAGGCGGCGCTGCTTTCCTCTGCTGCGCGATAAAACTTCCGGGAAGCTGCAGAGTGCAAGAGTTGCCAGGAGGGGGCAGCAAAACACCGCCGTTGGAAGCGTGGACCTGGCTGGACCGAAAGTGTCTTAAAGGTCGCTGGAAGCAAGAGTCTCCAAAGAGAGAAGCCTGGCTTGTGGTCTCCTAGGAGGCTCTGAGACTCCAGTTTTCAAAACAGGGCCAGCTGGAGCTGGCTCATGCAGGCTTTTGGGAGCAGATATAGAGCTGTCATGGAAAACTTATATTGCAACAGACAAATGATTCTAAAAGCCAAGATAACAAACATGAGAACTCGTCGTTTCCTCATAATTATGGTACAGTCTGCAATCGTCTGCGTTCTTGAAGTTATCTGAGTGTATTGTACCCATTTGGTGAAAATGGTGCCCCACCTCGGCGCATAGCAACCTAAAGCTGTTAGAGGGGAGCTGGTTGTGGGCGCGGGAGAGTTTACACGTGGAAAGAGGCAAAGGCTGCTCATCAGAGCTGCTGCTGCTTTGGGAGAGTGGTCGGTGGGGATTCGCCAGCACCTCTGAGGCACACTCTCCTCCTGTGCCGGCTTTTCCCGTGCTCCACTGGTGGTTGGGAGGGAGCGCTTATCAGGGGAAGGCAGTCAGTAGAGGCCAGGTCTGACCTGGAGCTCTGGGAACGCTTGCTCCGACAAGCAGGCAAGGGGGGCGGGGTGTGCAGCAGAGAACAGTTTGAAGGGAAAAGCCAAGGCAGAGTGGTTCAGTACCCGTTACCCTCTCCAATTCCCTGGAGCAGCTGCAGGAGTGACAATCTGCCCGAAGAAAGGACAACAGAGAATGCGAGCGGAAATCTGAAGGGTTGGGATCTTACAAGCAAAGCGGATGCCCGGGCTCCACCCTAGACCTGCTGAATCCAAGTCTGAATTTCAACAAGATCCCAGAGTGATCTGTAAGCAACAGTAGTTCCAGAAGCATCGAGCTGAATTAGATGCCTTAGAGGTGAGTGCTCATTACATTATTTGTAATGGCACACTAGAAGGAAACAATCTGTATGTAGTGGCTGGTTAGAATAATTCATGTGATAGAATAACAGCTCATGGAGCAAAAAGGAGGAGATGCTGTTTAGAAATTGGTGAAGATGAGAGCTCAGCAACATAGGTATAAAAAAAAGTCTTTCCTGAAATGGAAATTTGTTCCGTGTCATCAAATATTTAAGTCACTTTTCTTGTTGCTGGGACAGAATCCCAACACCCACAAGTTGAAGGGAGAAAAGTTTATTTTGACTCACAGTTCATGGTCCACAGACGGTAGGCTCCAAGGCAGGGTGATACCAGAGAGGAGAAACAGCCCAGACAGGGCAGGAGGGCTGGAGGCCATGGGCCTCTCTTTCCCTTTTATTCCATCCAAGCCTGTTGGGTGTTGCCGCTAGCCTTTCCCACTAACCACACCCAGAATTATGATAGACCAATCAGTGGACTAACTTAGTTATCAGACACCCTTAATAGATATTGACATTAACACACCTGTGACCCAGCCCTCTCAAAACCCCTACCTATGAGAGCATGAGACTCTGGGGGGCTGGGGGGACATCTAGATGGAAACTAAACAAGTAATTAAAATAAAAGTGAATCATTGAATCTGTGCAAATACCAAAAGAAAAATGTGAGTGTATTTTTATAACTTTGCAAAGTACAAGATTTAAGTATGGCCTAAATCCAGAAGTCATAAAAGAAAAGACTAATAAACCAAACCACACACATAAAAACCACACATTTTTTATTATTATTATCATTATTTTATTTTATTTTCTGGTACAGGGTTTCTCTACACAGTTTGGACTCACTTGGGACCTTGTGCTTGCCAGGCAGATGCTTATGCCATTGAGCTATCTCCCCAGCCCAAACTACACATTTCTATTTTGTAAAAGTCACTGTATTAACTTTTTATTGCTGGGTCAAAATACCCCAACACCTGCAACTTAAAAAAGCAGATCTACTTAGGCTCATCATTTCAGGAGATGTAGTCCGTGGTCAGCTGCTGCCAACCAGAAACGTATGGCAGAGGGGTCTGGTGGAGCAGTGTGTTGGCTTTGTGGCAGCTGGGAAGCAGAGGAGGGCACAGCACAGAGAAGAGGCAGGGCAGCTATTGCGTCCAAAGCCACACCCACATGACTGACCTGACCCTGAGAAGTGTGCTTTACTAGGCCCCTAGGCAGCGATCCAGCCAATCAGGCTGACAGCCTAGCTTAAGTGCCACAGCCACCATAAAAAGTAAAAGCATGGACAGAGTGTGAAAGCGTTTGCCAGATTGTATAAAATATGATGTTACTTTAATAAATAAAGAGCTCCTACCAACCAATAAGAGAAACACCAATGTTTTAACAGAAGTGGACAAGACATAAATAATTCACAGAAGAAGGAATGAAAACAAATGCCTTCAAGGGAGGGGGAAGAAAGGTAGATCAGACAATGATCCATTGTCCCTTCCCTTGGCACAGATAGAATACACGGAATTTAACACTGGTGGGGAGGAAACAATCACTGTCTTGGTGACACATAGAAGAAAGACCATTGGGAACAACCATCAGGTGTCATGTTTGCTTGCCCCTTGACACAGCTGTTTAATTGGTAGACATTCAAGAATGTTTTCTCTGGGGCTGGGGAGATAGCTCTGAGGCACAAGTGCCTGCCTGGTAAGTGCAAGGTTGTGAGTTTGAACCCTGGTCCCACCAAAAAAAAAAAAAAAAAGTAAATAAATAAATATATTTAATAAAAAAGAATGTTTTCTCTGCACTAATTAGATGGCAAGAAAAATTGAAGTAAGCTAACTGGCCATCAACATAGATCTGGGCAAACTAACATGTCACATGCATGCTGTTGAATATAATAAAGCCGTAAAAATAGCATGGCAATGTTGTAAGTGCATGGAATGGCTGCTGGTGTATTTTGCATTTTACATGTAGCACTTGTGTTAAAATATAAGCTTTTATATTCTGGAATGAATGATAACATGAGAGACAGGTTCAGGTGGAGCCTGAGTAGGGAATGACAGACCAAGAGTCAAGGTAGGAAAGAGTCCAGTTGTCAAGCTATCTTTCGTACATATTTTTTCTGGTCTGGGGATTGAACCCAAAGCCTTTGTCCTAAGCTACACCTTCTGTCCTTTTATCAGTTTTTCTTTTGAGAAAATTGCTAAATTGCTGAGCGTGGGCTCAAACTTGCCATGCTTCTGGTTCAGCGCCTGCAGGGCTGGGATCTCAGACATGAGCCATCGTACATGGCCATCGTTGCTGGTGTGGCATGCCGCAAAACAAGACGCCAAAACTAAAGGAGCATTTGGAGCGCTTTATTTAGCTGAGCTCAGGGGCAACAACACTCTCTTGGGGTCAGACAAGAGTGTGGCCCTGAGTTGAGGAGAAGCATAGTTTTAAAGTGAAAAACCTCAGGGTTGAGGGAGGAAAGTGAGTCGTAAAGTGTCCTTGGCTGGCCGTGGTGTTCTGGGCAGGCGGAGCCAGGGTGTTTCGGGCCCAGAGTATAGAGTCCTTGGAGCAAGCTGAAACAAAGCTACATGCATAATCAGCTGGACACAGACAGTCAAGGTTGCAGCGCAGATGTGGTTGGCGCATCCCGGAACATCAGAGGTGGGGGGGGGGGCGCACAGCTGGGTGCCTTAACATTACAGACTTTAAGTTATAGGAAAGGAGTAACAAAGTCTTTCTGGCTACTTGCTGCTGTCAAGGGGCAGATTGTTTTAGGCACATGAGGTCAGTACAGTTTAACACATTCTGAGGTTATCAGCCTTTTATCTATACAAACATCAATGTCCTGTGTGCTGTGGGCAGTTATACAAAGAACTCATCAACCTCAGGAGGAATTTCCTGGACATGTGGGCTTAAGGTTGTAATGTTAAACTACTGAGTAGCCTCAAACACCCTATTTTTAATTTGTAAAGAAATTACCTCAGTGGGTCTGAGATCTAAATAACCCATCGCAAGCCAAGTCAGCTTATAACAGCTGACACTATTAATTCTTGAGTGTATACACACATCATCTTTCAATTTTGAGAACCATCTTTGCAGGGAGGAAGAATTCCAGGTACAGACCAAGTGCCCACATCTCCATCCCACCCCTGAGGGGCCTGAGGGTCTTGGGGTCCACCCTATTGCTCCTGTCCCTCCTGCCCTGCTAGTGAAATCTGCCTTCTCCTAGGCCCATGGAGTCGACCTTCTGTTCTCAACACGCATGTGAGATCTTATTTCTGTCCATCTGTCTGTGCCTGCCTGCCTCCCTCCCTACCTCTTTTTCTGCTTCTCTTCTGCTTTGTCATTAGTCTCCTGTCTGGATCCATCGTCAGATTTGTTCTGTGCATTGTTCCACTGCCTAGGGCCTGAGTTCCCCTGCCTCCTGGCCTCCATTCCTCCCCTCCCCAGACCCCACAACACCATCTGTCCTGACAGTCTGCTGGCTAAACTGCTCCTCGATGTATGGTGGCCCTCACTTCCTTGTCTGCTGGGGAGTTCCTAGAAGGGGCCTGGGCTCCACTCACCACTTTGCCCTCCTTTGTACTAAAAGTCCCAAGGAGAGGTCTCTGGTTCTAGGTGACAGCCGCTCAATATAATATTGTCACTATCTTTCCCCTTGGTCACCCAGCATGGCCTGGCCCTGGCCCTGGGGGACTGGAGTCATGGTCCCTTCCCTGCAGCTGGCCATGTGCAGGGTGTATAGTCCTGTACCCCTGCGCACAGGGCACCCGGTCCTCTGCACCTCTGGGAGACACAGAAAGGCAGGTGGGGCTCCTTCTGCCCCCACCCCACCTACCACCACTGCTATGCACAGGATTGCTGGCTTGACCTTGGTGTTTGGATTTCACAGACTCAGGAGATTTCACCACATAGTCCTGAGCACCTGTTCTGTTCAGGATGCCGGAAGCAGTCCACATTGAATGGCAGGCAGGGCACAGGCAGACTCAGCTTTCAAGGAGTGAATAGTCTGTGGGAAAATAGTCATGTGAGCAAAATCAGCACTGCCCTGAGCACAGCTGGGGGTCCAGCTGGGGTGCAGGAGAACGCAGAAAGAGGGTTATATGGGCATGGGGTCCCAGTGTGTGGGAGCTGATGATGTCCTGGCTTAGACCAAGAGATGGGTGAAAGTTGATTCCCAAGCTGGCGCCCAGTCTTCAGCCATCAGCGTTGATACTGTCTTCTTCTTTGAGCCATGACTCACCATGTAGCCCAGGCTGGCCTAGACCTCACAGCAGTCCTCCTGTCTCAGCCTCCCGTTTGCTAGAATTCTAGGTGCTCTCCTCCACACACAGCCAGCACTGATGCTTTCATTTTCCTTCCTTCTCTGTAGAGGTGCCATTAAGAGAGAGGAAAGGAAACTAGTTTGGCCAAAGGGGCAAATGAACTGAAGCTAGAGTCTGGTGAAACAGATGTGCAGAGCATATGACCCCTGTTGGGAGCAGGGCAGCTTAGGGTACAGGGTTGCAGGCTGTGAGATGGGGCCAGGAGTGAGGCCGGGCCTCCAGGAGTCTGGACGGAAGGCACCTCCTCCCTGGCAGGGCGCAGCCTCCACACAGCCCTGGCTGGCTGCACCCTCTGCCCGCCCGATGCCCAGTACAGGTCGACTAAGCGGTGGCCCTGAGGTGCACCCTACTCCTTTCCAGCGAGCCCCTCCCTTGGGCCTTTGCCCACCACTCCTCACCCACCCAAGTCCAGAGGAAGGGGAAGCATCTGTCCTTGCTCTGAGTTTGTGGTCATCTGAGGAGCTGACAGCTGGCTGAGCAAGGAGGGGTCCTCTGTGTGCGTGGGCCCGTGGCTGTGCCCCTGGAAATCTGCAATGCCTGTGCTTTCTGACATGGCAGTGTGGAGAAAATGGGGGGCACTGGAGAGCAGAGGCCTAGGCCACTTCGCCTTGGGCTCAGTCCTGGGAACCAAGCTGAGAGGCATTTCCAGCTTATCCCAGAGCCTGGACCTGCAAAGCCAAGGAGTAAAAGCTCAAAGGCTGGTTAGTTCTCAGAGCCCACAGTGCATGGTGACAGCTACCAAGCAACCTTCCCTGAAAACGTAGACACTCAGCCTGCCTCCATGAAGGATAGGCTTCCAGAACATTCGGAGAGGCCAGGAACCTCCTTCCCTGAGTCCACAGCTGTGGCCTCCCCATCCAGGACCCCTCCCACATCATGGCTTCTTGGCCCAGAACTCCTACAAAGCTCCAGGAATCCTGTAAGCCAACTGCATTAGCTACATGTCATAAATATTTATGCCCCTGCTGATGTGTGTCAGAGTGTGTATGCGATGCTGGGTAGGGCTGCTGAGGGACTGAGGAGGCCAACTCCAAGTCAGGGAATAAGGGAAAGGCAGAGAGAGAGAGAGAGAGAGAGAGAGAGAGAGAGAGAGAGTTCACCCTGCATGTTGCCCAGTGTCCAAGATGTCAGATACTTCCATTCCAGAGCGGTTAAGCAAAGAAGGGCACCTTTGCCAGGGCAGGATAACAGGAGTGCCTAACGGGATGGGAAGCAGATGCCTACTGCCATGTGAGCCCATGCCAGTGCCCGGGTTTGGATGCCTGGACATAGATGTCAACACAGCTCATGGTTCAGTACACATGGAGGGCCAGAGCTCAGGCTCCATGCATCTGGCTCCAAGATGCGAAGGGCTCAGTGCTGATCACTTCCCCATGCCAGGTGGAGACTGAGCTCAGGACAGCCTGGGGCAGCTGTGCTGGGACTTGAATTCAAGTTCTAGCCTAGAGACCTCAGACACTGGTAAGGTCACTCATCCTGTCTCCTGGCCACTGCTGCAGAGAAGTCTGCAACACATGTGCATGGTTCAGGGGCCTGATGCCCCAGCTGGGATTCACAGGGTCATCTGGAGGGATCAGCAGGTAGCAGCACAGTCCCCTGACATGGTCCAGAGAAGAGGCCAAGTGTAGTCCTCTCCTGTTTCTTCAGAGCCACTTACCCAAGGGCAGCACCAAGGGATGACTTGCAGGTGCTTCAGGGCCATGTCATGTCCAGTGATGCTTTCAAAGCTCTCTTCCTAGTAAGCATCCTTCAGCAACACGGGGGATCTGGTGCCTGCCAGCTGCTGAGAGATGATGGTGACCGCTTCTTCCTGACTCTGCTTTTGGGGACTTTGTGTTGTTAGCATGGAACTGGAAGTTGACATCAGAAGATCGGGTTTGATGGAAGCCAGCCTCCCTGCCTCTGCAGGACTTACTGTGCCACAGGGCCCCAAGAAAGCTCCCAGCCCTGCTCTGAGGACTGTCTGTGATTAACTTCTGGGCAGAAATCTCACACCAATGCAACAGTTATCTGCTGTCATAGACGCTGCGCTTTTTGTTCAAAATATTGGTATGTGCATATGTATGTATGTGTGTGTGTGTTTCATAAAAACAAGGGCTTGTATTTAAAATAAAGTACATATTTTAATACATACAGGGTGTGATTCAAAAGCACAGTAGATGTTTAAGCTAAAAAAATTGTTTACAGTAAAAAACATGCCATTAATCTCCCCCCAAATGGTCTCCCTCTCCTTGAACAAATTTATTTAGTTGTTCTTAGCACTTTTATTTATTTATTTATTTATTTATTTATTTGGTACAGGGTCTCACTATACAGCTTGGACTTGCTGTGATCCACCTGTCTCAGCCTCCCCAGCACTGGGATTACAGGTGTGTGCTACCATGTTTGGTTTTGGTGGCTGGCTCAGCAGGAGGCCAGAATGGCATGTGGTACCAGGAATCAAACCTGGGTCCTTGTGCCTGTCAGCAGGCGCTTAAACCACCAAGCTATCTCCACCCCCCCACCCCCCACCCCTGTTCTTGGCACTTTCTGAAGCATGTCTGGAAGCCCTCTTTCCTGGGTGTCTCTTGTGCTGTCATGGCTGCCTTCATGTTCTGAATCGATTTGAAATGTTCACCTTTCATAGCCATGTTGACTTTGGGGAAGAGGCAGAAGCCACGCGGTGCCAACTCTGGTGAGTAAGGTGGATGGGGACACCTCGTCCTGTTCTTGCGAGTGCTCCTTTCCTTTGGATGACACCGGCCAGCTGTGTTCAAGGTGGTTTTGATCACATTGTGTAAAAACACTCACGAAAGAGGACTGCCAGAACTGTTCTATAAAATGGTAAGATCGTGAAGCATGCTCATAGTGAGGGGGAGCATTTCACATGAGAGTAATGACAGCGTGTCTCGTACTGTAGTACATTTTTAAAATGTGCACATTCTCAATACATTTCAGCCACATTGCTTGTATACGTTTGTACCGCACCCCACAACCCCACAAAGGACAGAAGTGCACAGAGGTACGGGGGCCCTCCCAAGGGAACTTCACACAAGGTTCCTGTGCCCCCAGGCCTGAGGCAGGGACAGAGGACAGCTCACAGAGGCTGGGGATACCGACAGCAGCGGATGAGGACGTTGCCAGGCAACGAGGCTGCAATAAGACTAGCACTGGGGTCTGCCGGGCACAGATGAAGGCACGACTGAGTCTGAATGGGAGGAAGAAGAGGAACAAAGGGAAGTCTCCATTCTAGCCAGGGCAAGAGAGAAAAGAGCATCCTCTCACCTGTGTACCACTTCTCAAAGTGTTGAGCTATACCCCCAGCAGCCCTCTCCCTACTTTTGTTTTCAGACAGTATTTCTCTTTTTCCCCTTCAGACAGGGTCCCTCTAAGTTGCTCAAAGTAGCTTGAACTTGCAAACCTCCTGCCTCAGCCTCCCTCCCTTACAGGTGTCTACTACCTCTCAGGTACCCATGCTATCTTACAGGATCCAAGGGGGAAAGTGGCCTGGTCTTGGCTGGCGGGGTAGTGATATTTGCCTGCTCTATCCATGGTCCAGGTGGAGGCAAGGCTGGTTTGAGATTCCTCAGGCCCTGGCCAGACCCCTGCTGTCTTCCTTTCTTATCTCCACAGGCCCAGGCTGCCCAGCATCCCCTGCTCTCTTCCCCTAGTGACCTCCCAGCCCTGGGACCAGAACAGGTTAAAGGCCCCCAGCCCAGAACCTAGAGACCCTGATAGATTGGAGGCTGACAAATAGCAGCAGCCACCAGACCCTGCCTTTTCCCCTCAGACCGAAAAGTGAGTGCAGATCCTGTGGAACAGGGTAATCTATAAGGGGAGAAGCATAAAATACAGTGGGGAGCTCTCAGTGTGCTGCCCAAAGTCTTGGGTTCAAGTCCCTGATCTCTCATAGGCTAGCTGTGTGACTCCAGGAAAGTCACTTTCCTGCTCTTCTTCCAAACAGGACTGCAGGAGCTGCTCCTCACTGAGGAGCTAAGATTAGGAGACGCTCTCAGGGCAGGTACCCAGCACGGGGGGCCTGCACCCCACTACCTGTGGCTCCTTCATTCCCAGCACTGCTCACTGCCAGTAGTGTGCTTATCCATCTCTCTCTCTCTCTCTCTTTCGTATTTTTTAAGGAAGGGTCTATGGAATGTTCAGGGTCTCACTACTAGATCAGACTCATAGCGATCCACCCGTTATAGTCTCCCAAAAGCTGTCTCTGCCATTTTCTAAAGCTTGGCCTCCAGGGCCAAGCCCAGGGAGCCCTCGAGAATGTGAGACACCCTCAAGTCCAAGGCAGCAGAAGGAAGCACTGCCCCAAGGCAGGGAGGACCTGCTTGTTTTCAGCAACTCTGCCGGCTGGCAGCTTTCAGGAAGCTTGGTGTCTGTGTTTGCCTAAGAAGCTGACATTGGCAGGGCCACCCTGGCTGCCTTCCCTGAACCCTTCCAGCTTTCTGGGCTGCAGGGAACAGACACAGTCCTGGGAAAAAAAGTGTGATTAGGAAAGGAGGGTGGTGGAAGGACCCAGAGGTGCTCACCTGCATGCTCACAGGCAGGACTCAGAGTGGTGGGGTGGGGCCCAGTGGGCCCTGTGTTCACAGTGCTGCCCTGGGAGGCTCAGGATGCAGCTTGTGGGTAAAGTGCCTGCTTCTGCTGCCCCAACGTGGGCTTTGCACAGCAGAAAATTCTCAGACCAGAACATTTTAATTCCAAATATAGAAAATCTGCAAGCTGGTTATCTAGTCTAATTCCTTAGCTTGGAACCAAGAAAAATGAAACGCAAGGAGGGCCAGAGGCGCTGGGCCAGCTGCAGATGGAGCTGCGGAGTCAGGGCTGGGCTGCCCTCTCCTACCTTAGCTTGAGAGCCTCAAGAGTGCTGCCCGCTGGGTACCAAGGAGCAGCCCTGGCTCAGGTCACACATACTCCAGACATGGAGCTGGGGCAGACACGCTGCTCCTAGGCAGCTAGAAGTGGGGTGCATGCAGGTGTCATGTAGTACCAGTCAGAGGACAGGCTTTAGGAGGCCAAGCACCTGGAAGGGGCTCTCAGGCAGGCAAGTGTTTGGTGAATGCTGGATGAATGTGTCTAGGTACACACGTGGTCTACGTCCCCTGGAGGAAGCAGAGGGCACACTCCAGCGAGGGGAATTTGAAGGAAGATGAATAAAGACAGCTTTCACCAGGGGATCGGCAGATGTGGTGGCTGGTTTTATGCATCAGCTTGACCTGGCCGGGGGATGCCCAGACACCTAGCTAAACACGATTCCTAGGTACATCTGTAGAGGTGTTTGCTGAAGAGGTGTGTGTCTGACCCACCTGTTGAAAGCCACCCACTCGAGTGGTGGGGACAGCACACAACTCACCAAGGACTGAATAAAATAAAAACGTTCAAGCAGTTTGAGTTCACTTTCCACCCATTGAGTTGGATATTGCTGCAGTTTAAGGTGACATTTAGTTGCCAACACAATGGTATTCAGAGGTGGGGTGCTCAGCAGGTGATTAGGTGGGATCCCGTACACACCAGCGAGCGGCTTAAGGCTAACATCGCAAGAGTGGGTCAGTGAGGGAGGGAGCAGACTCCTAAGGAAAGGGAAGGGCTTGGGCCTGGCTTTCCTTTCTGTCTTGCACATGCTCATGTGTCCCTCTGCCATGCTAAGGGGCGGGGGAGGGGGCCCTCACCAGATGCCCGTACCATGCCCTTTCCAGCCTCCAGAACTATGAGCCACAAGAAACAACTGTTGGTTATAAATGGCCTGTTCCTTGGAACTCTGTTGTAACAGTAGAAACCAGATTAAGATGGACCTCAATTGCCTGCCATGGGCCCTCCTGGCTCTCAGGCCTCCATCTTGCACTGGAGTCTATACCATCTGATCACTGGTTTTCAGGTCTTTGAACTACACGAGCCCTTCCCAGATGTCTAGCCTAGAGTGGGGCTTCTCAGCTCTCATAATTGCACAAGCCAATGTCTGTCTGTCTGTTTCTGTCTGTCTATCTTCTCTTAGTTCATTTTTGTTGAGAATTCTAACACAGCAGGGTGTGGGCAAGCCATAAGACAGGGCGCAGGACCCAGCACCAGTACAGTGAGGGTGTGACCATCTTGAACCTTTAAAGAAAGACTGGCATGTAGAGCGTCTCTAGAGACAAGCTGTGATGGTGCAGCCAGCCTGAGGCAGGCTGTGGAGACACACCAAGTGATCAGTGTCCCTACTGGCTTCTGTAGCCTTCTGATCATCTGCCTCACTGGCCTCTGCACTGTGTTGTGTTCCATGGAGCAGAGTTCCTAGTATAGGAAGGCACAGGAGCAACCAGAGAACATCCAGGGCTAAAGGAAAATCGCTGCTCTCAGACAGAATTCTGACTCCACCTGGACACTTGGCCCTAGACTGTCCTCCTGTCACAGTAGGAAACTCCAGGTTCTCTTGGGAACTGAGGCCATGGAGCCTGCTCAGCTCTTTGCCTTCCTGGCAGAGATCGGGGAGGCTGCCCTGGGTCTCCTAGACCAGCCTTGGTACCCTCAAACCTCTGCTCCTTCTCTCTGTTCTTATCTACCCTTCAATTGGGCCTTTTGCTACCCTGTACTGTTGACACAATAAACTGGGTCATTCTTTCTGGTAAGAGCTGTTCTGTACATTGTAGGGAACATTTTAACAGCACTCCCATGACTGTTCAGTGTAATGTGCCAGTGGCTGGGTTAACAAACACTCAGAAGAGGAGTAAAGCAGACTTTCAGATGGCTGCGAGGGGCTCGTGCAGTGTGACCTTGTGTATTCTGTATGCTCCCTGGCCCCTTCCTCTCTAGTCTGGTTTCCCCTCTCTGCCATGAACTGAGCATCTTTGCTTTGCCACGCCCTTCCACAGTGGTATTTCTGTTTTGGTCAGTGAGGCCAGCCAACCATGGACCAGGTCCTATCAAACTGTGAGCCAAATTAAACCTCTCCTCCTCTGCATTGTGCTGGATATTGTGTCTTAGCAACAAGAAAGCTGATTAGTACAACCCCAGACCTCCACCTACCAGGCTACGGTGGCAGAGGCAGGTGCCTTACTGCCACAGGCTGGGATGACCAAAAGTGGCTCTAGATATTGCTCAAGGCAAAATCCCTGCCTTCAACTGACCTGCCAGAGCAGGCACCTGCCAAGGCCCACTGCTGCTTTTTATATGAACAACAAGACGCTCTGTTTCTTTGCTTCCTGGGTGCTCATCGGAACTCTGAATTTTAAATCTAGTCGGGTACACAATTAGCACAGGCAAACACAGCCATTTGCAGGCATCAGCAGGCACTCGTTTTTAGAAAAAACAAAACAAAACAAAACAAGAATATATACATATACAATGGTAAGCTGTTGAAATACAAATCAAGTGTGCTTATTTATTCCTCACCTTGTTCCGAAGTGGATCTAAGGGCAGCTTAAAGTAAATTAAAGCAAGTAAGGGAAAATGAACAAAAGGAAAGTGAGAACAAGGATTTTAGGTGGAGGCTTGTGCAGATGAAGCGTTATATGCTTGCTAAATATGGGCCATGCATTTAGCTCTCGGGTCCGTAGCATCCAACTCAGAAAGGGAAGCATGGCCAGGGACAGCACCGCTGGGGAGCTGTGGGCCGCTTGATCCTCAGGGTGGGCCCAGCCACCCCTTGGGTGGGGCTGGCTGAGACTCCCGGGCCACACCCAGTTAGTCTAACACCAGAAGGAACAGCCAGGGATTTAGCGCTGTGGCGTAGCGCCTGCCTGGCAAGCATGAGGTCCTGAGCTTGATTCCTGCTACCAAAAATAATAAAAGCAGAAGAAGTGCCTTGGAGTAGAAGGAGAAGCTTCCAGGAAAGCCCCATGCTTAGTTCTTATCCTTCC
Organism: Myocastor coypus; assembly: GCA_004027025.1. Lineage (NCBI taxonomy): Eukaryota > Metazoa > Chordata > Mammalia > Rodentia > Myocastoridae > Myocastor > Myocastor coypus. Next base: position 38,594 of record PVJA010004947.1, on the reverse strand, counting down.
TTCTAGGAATTTTAAGATCTTTTATTTTTTGGTACAGGGTCTCACTATGCAGCTTGGATTTGGAGTGATCCTCCTGTCTCAGCCTCCCCAGTGCTAGAATTACAGGCATGCAGCACCACACCTTGTTGTCATGGCTGGCTCACCTGCCCGAGGCTCCAGGGATTGCACCTGGATCCTTGTGCTGGTTCTTGTGCTTGCCAGGCAGGTGCTCAAACTACTGAGCTATCACCCTAGGCTATCCCTCTATCAATTTTAGCAAGCAGTTTGTCTCACTTGGGGGAATAAGAGCAGGACATCTATTTACAGGGAATTCTTTTTACATAATAACCAGCCTTTATTGGGCACTTAGAGCCAGGCTCTCTGTTCAGTGACTTATATAGATCATGCTGCTTCATCTTCACACACACAAGGAAGTAGATGCAGATTAGAAGATCGAGGTTACAGATTATGAAACTGAGGGTATGAAGTGCTAAGCAACTACCCCAAGGTAGTGGAGCAGGGCTTGCCCATCTCGCTTGACAGCCAGTGACAGGCCACTTCTAGTGGGAAAGCTGGAGGTTAGAGGGCGATAGGCAGCAGCTGTGAGCCCAGCATCAGGAACGGTCCAGGTGGAAAACAGGCTCCACAGCCTTGGGTGCTTGGAAGGTGACAGTCACGGGAGCCACACTGCTGACTTGCTAGGGAGGTGGAATCTGGCCAGAAGAGACTGTCCTCACTGTACTGTGACCTCCAGGGGTGGACCGCACTCTCCCGCCCTGCCTTCTCTCTCTGTTTCCTGGCTGCCAGGATGTGAGGCTGTGTTCCTCGCTCTGCACCTAAGCCACCCAGTCTCCTGACTATGGACTATAACTTCGAGTCCAAACCAATGAGCCCTCCTTTAAGTGGTGGGTGGCAAGTGTCATGTCTTAGTGACAGTCTCTACAGTGGGCAGGATCCTCATATGAAGCCCTGATGGCTACTGAACCTGTCTTAATTTTTAAATTAGGTATTTTAACCTCATGCCTGATGGCACATGTCTGTAATCCCAGCACTTTGGGAGGCTGAGGCAGGAATGATCACAAGTTCAAGCTCAGCCTCGGCAACATAGGGAGACTGTGTCTCAAAGTGAAACAATACAAGTAGGACTGCGGTCATAGTGCAGTGCAAAGGCCCTGAATTCATTCCTCAGTGGGAGAAAGAAAGAAGTTTCTGCAGTAAGGCCGAGGAGATAGCTTGGTTGTCTAAGCACCTGCCTGCCAAGTGCAAGGTCCCGAGTTTAACCCGTGGTACCAAATGCCATGCTCGCCCCAGAACACTGGAGGGGCCTTGAAGGACCTGGAACTGGGTATGGTGGCACAGGCCCATAATCCCAATGCTGGGGAAGCTGAGACATAAGGATCACTATGAGTCTGAACCATGTAGCAAGACCCTATATATGTGTGTATATATATATATATATATATATATATATATATATATATATATATATATGCAATGCAGTCATTTTTTTTAAAAAGGTTTATTTATTTATTTATTTTTCTTGTTTCAGAACCTTTGTTTATTCACTCATTTTTATGGCCGGCTCAGCCCGCCCTGAGGGCAGGGCTGGCGCAGCATGTGGTGCCAGGGATCGAACCGTGGTCCCTGAAGCTGCCCAAGCTTTCCCAAGCAGGCGCTTTAGGCCACTGAGCCATCCCGCAGGGCCCAGCAATGTAGTCATTTTGATTTGTTAAACCATTACATTAAAATATTATTTACTTTTACTATTGAGGTTTTATCATTTCCTGAAATCTCGCACAGCTGAGGTGGGTGGCTGGCTCCCTGAGAGGAGTCCGGCTAGCCGGCATCCACTTATGTTTTCCTCTGCCCTGCAATCAGACTGAAGCCCACTACTCAGCGGCAGTTCCTGTTCAGAGAGAAGAGGTGGCAGTCTGTCTCCCTGACAATCAGGGCTAATAAAAGAAGCAGGAGGAAGCAAGAGGTGGAGGAACCAGTGCTGCAGGGCTGTCTCTCGTTTTCAAGGCAAAAGCTCATAACTGTGTTCTGTAGCCTATGACACCAGACAGGAGTAGAGCCCCCACTGAGCAGATGGACAAACAGAGGTCCAGTGTTGGGTTCTAGTCCAGGGCTCTTCCCACCCTCTCCTCCTCTGGCCTGGTCTTTGGAGGTGCTGACAGGATTCGCTGGTCACCCTGGTGCAGCCCCTCTCTCTCCAGCAATCCTGCTTTCCCTGTCTCATCTCTGCAGGCTGCAAAATCTGGTCCAATCCACTCCTCAGGGGAGAGCAAATGGACTCTGCAGAGAAAACTCAAGATGTCTGAGTTAAAAAGATAACAATTGCCCGGTGGGATGGCTCAGTGGTCTAAAGCGCCTGCTTGGGAAAGCTTGGGCAGCTTCAAGGACCACGGTTCGATCCCCGGCACCACATGCTGCGCCAGCGCTGCCCTCGGGGCGGGCTGAGCCGGCCAAAAAATGAGTGAAAAAACAAAGGTTCTGAAACAAGAAAAAATAAATAAATAAAATTAAAAAAAAAAAAAAAGATAACAATTGCCTGTGTTTCTCTTCCCTTCCCCCAGCCTGTGTCTTAAACGAGCTCCAAAGTGTTCACAGTTTGCCTGTAAGTAATTTAGGGAAGGCATTTGAAATTCCCATCTGCCCTGCTCCCCAACCAGCTATGTTTCTTGTCATGGGCTAACAGCATTTAAAATATTTACAGCCCTTTCTTTGCCCTGGGGGTGTATCCGAATAAATCATTGTTACCACCAATAAATCAAAAATTAATCTCCAGAAACCTCGATGCCTGTCTGATCCCTCAAATAACAAGTAGCAGAATCTATTCAGGTGATAGGGCTTCCACTCAATCGGTGTTTCCCTCACCTCCCCAGGGAGAAGCAGAGTTCTAGGCAGAGCGAGCGAGGGCTCCACGCCGCCCCCTGGCGGACATGTTCAGGTGGCAGAGGCCCAGCCCTGGTACGGGACGCCGACCAGTGGTCTTAACCTTCCAGGTTCCAGTTTTCCTTCTCTCCTGAGAGAGCAGGGCTCTCTCAGACGCCGGGAGGGTACCTCTCCTGGCTCTTTTTCTTTCGCTATTTGCTTTTCCTGCACTTAGACATCTCTCCTCTGTCTTCTCTCCTTTCCCCCTGGCAAATTCTTAAATTCTGTTTAGCTTTTCTCTTTCTTTTCCTTTTCAAGCTTTCTCCTTCCTTCTCTCTTGCCCTGGAATTTGGGATAGAAGAGTTAGAAACCTGTTTTGAAGACTATGGTTTGTGCAGAGTAGCACTGTGAGGCAATCCCAAAACCCTCCATTATGCTACCTTTATTTTGCCAGCAAGGAAACTGAGGCCCAGAGAAGCTCAGTAACTGATAAAATGTATGGGATACGAAATGGCTGATGCCAGAGCCTGCACTCCTAACGGCTGCTCTGCTGACATCGGTCTTAAAAGTCAGGTTAAGGAGTCTAGAAGTTATATTGAGTACAATTTGGATCCATAAGGCTTTTCGGGGAAGAGTGTAACATAAAAACTTAGCATGTGTTTTAGAGATGTTTACCTGTGAGAAAATAAGCAGAAACTGCTCCCAGTTAATTCCAAATCTAGGCATACAGACTTTTATTGTATTTATTCATCATATCTTTTTCTGAATACATGAAATAGCTTCTTGTTTCCTGTTCAGTTAGAGAGACATAGTTCTTGGGGCAAAATTAAGGGCATTGAGGGTCTGGGTATGAATCAGGGAGTTGTAGCAATTCATACCAGAGGTGAAGTCTGAGTAGAGCCTGGCAGTGAGTATGAAGGGAGTGAGAAGCTGAGGAGGTAGAATGAGGAGCCCTGGGTGATCAGTTGGAGCAGAGGAGCCAAGGATGATGGCTATACCAGCATCCTTTTGGGTTGGGCAGAACTGACTGGGTGGGTGGCATCAGTCCCCAGGAGGAAGTGAGAACGAATGGAATTTTCCTGCAAGGCTACATAGGCAGGGGCCCTCTGGATTTGGAGCTCAGCTGCAAGGTAAACATGGGGAGCCCTGGCAAGAATGAGGCCACTTCAAAAGGAGCAGGAAAGGGCCTGAGGAGGGGCCTGCCAAGAACATAGGCAGAGAAATAGCACCCACCAGCAATGTCTTAGTGACTCTTCTTTCATTGCTGGGACAAATACCCAACACTCAAAATGAGGGAAGGAAAGGTTTATTTAGAAACTGGAGGTTTCATAGTTTGAAACAGCCTGAATTATGTAGCAAGACCTGGGAGCCTTATTTGCTCAGGAGAGAGGATCAATGCCTCTGTCTTCTCTAAACATCTCTCTGCCCGAGGCGGCCTCGATCAAATACACTGTTGCCCTGCGCTACAGGGTGTGGAGGAGAGGCTGACCAGTTCACAGCTCCGAGAGAGGCTGCTGTCCAGGGGAAGGGCGCACTGCCAGTTTAAGGACCTCTCTGACTCTGCCCCTCAGGCCCCACCCCCTGCTCCTAGAGCCAAGGTGGCTCCTAGAGTCCTATCCACCCCATGCCTTACATGAGGCTTTGGGGGGACAACTAGATACAAATCATAACAAGCAGTGCGCACGATGGGACCAGTGAGTCTGGAGAGTAGGAATCCAGACAGGCTGGACGGAAACATCTTGCCGTCTCTCAACCTTGCTCTTTGAGGGACTGGTTCTCAAAGAGTGTGGAATTGAATTTTCTTTCTTTTCATTTTTCTTCCTCTGTCTTTAAATTTCCCTGAATACACTTTGTGCGTGCTTTTTACAATCTCTATGTTCCTACCCGAATGTAGAGATTTTTATGTATCTAAATATAAGGTTACAAGTGGCCAGCAAGATAACTCAGCAGACTAAAGCACCTATTTAGGCAAGAACAGGAGCAGCGGTTTGATCCCCAGCACCACATGCCGCGCCAGCCCTTTTCCCAGGGCAGGCTGAGCCAGCTTGAGTCTGGGCATATGGGCATACACTTGTAATCCCAGCTCTGGAGAAGCTGAAAGCAGGAAGATCACTATGAGTCCAGGCAGCATAGTGAGACCCTATAACAACTAAATACATTTTTTAAAATTACATGTATTCAGTGAAGCAAATTTGCAAATGGCAGAGAGAAGTGCAAGGAAAATGAAATCCTCCCATAATTCTGCTGCTCACAGATAACCAATTATAAACAGCACTTTTTTTTTAACCTACATGCAGACTTTATAAAGTTTTCACAAATGCACCATAATCAGGTTTTCCATGGCTTAACCCATTAAAAGCTCTTGCATGGCTTCTGTAGCCTTCCTGGCCAATTGTTCAAGCTTGCTAGACAGTACTCCATTGTCATTTGGGGTCCCAAGCTCTTCCCTTCCTGTGGCACCCTTCTCTTCAGGCCCTCAGTTACTGTCTCTACTCAGTTCTCCAGAGGGGAGAGAGCTTGAGGGAGGCACGCTCACGTCTGTTCAGTCTTATTGGTGATGACTGAGGTATATATCCTCATTTAACAGCAAAGGAGGCTGGGAAATGTAGTCCAGTCATATGTGCAGATCCAGCCAATGGCTATGAACCCATTTCTGATACATGAGAGGAGGGATTTCAGTATATAGTAGCATTTATGGCACCCAGAGGTAATGCAGTTCTCTGTATTGCCCAGGCCTCCTGCACTTTGCTTGCCTTACATGGGCATTGACATCCTTAGTAGCTGCTGCCCCAGGAGCTCCATCAGTTGGTCTGGGTACCACCTCTTTGTCCTGATGTCTGTCACACTGCAGTGGTAGATGATTCAGCTCACCAACCTTGAGGAGCTCACCCTCACACTCAGTCCAAAGTCAATCACTTTTGCTGTTGAAGACTACTGTCCAGTGGTCACTTAGTATGTACTTGCTGAGCAAGAAAGGGAGTACATGGAAGAAAAGGCTGTTGCTCAAGCTCACCCCTGTGGCAGGGTGGTCAGGAGGGACAAGACTCAAAGAGCTCATTATGCAGACATGTAGGAGGAGAGTGGTGCGGCCAAGAAGCAACTTCACTAGGAGGTCATGTGACTCAGAATGGCTACCAGGGAAAGGTGGCTGTCATCAGAATGTCTCCATCATTTTTTTTTCTTTTCATGTATCTGCTGCAGGACCGCCTAGTGATCCTCCTGTTGCACAGCCTTCCCAGTGCTGGGATTACAGGCATGGCTTGGGGGCCAACTCAGCAGGCCTGGGTTGGGGCTGACACAGCATGTGGTGCCAGGTCCTTGCACTTGCCTATGCAGATGCTTAAACCATGGAGCTATCTCCCCCACCTTGTCTCCATCATTTTTTAAGGAAATATGTAGATGTGTGATTATCTAGACAGTAAAAAAGGATATTAGGGGGTCCGGCAGGATGGCTCAGTGGTCTAAAGCGCCTGCTTGGAAAGCTTGGGCGGCTACAGGGACCGAGGTTCGATCCCAGGCACCACATGTTGCACCAGCCCTGCCTTCAGTGCAGACTGAGCCGGCCATGGAAATAAATAAACCAACAAAAAGTTCTGAAACAAGAAAAAAAATAAATAAATAAAATTTAGAAAAAAAAAAAACCCAAAACAAAAGGATATTAGAGGAAGCAAGATTCATCACAAAGAGTGGTCAAAGGGTTTCCTCAGTCCTACAGTCCTCTCCCCAGCCCACCCCAGCGGTCAAAGAGAAGAGACGGGAGACACCTAAGTGCTAGACCACAGGCAGTGCTTCTGAGCATGACTCTCCTGGAGAGGACGCAGGGGTCCAGGTTATAGTAGGAATGAGGTGTTAGATAATGTGGAAACAGGAAAACCTTTTTCTTTTTGAGCTGCCTGTTTGTAAAGTAAGAAGAAGAAGAGGCAGGCTGGGAAGGATGTGAGTTCCATAAACAGCTTTTGAAGGTGCTCAGTTCTTTGGCTTGGTTTGGTCCAGGTGGTTATTGTAAGATGAAATATTGATGTGCTGAAGCCAAGGAACCAACAGAAGTTAGAAATCCAGGAAGACATGAACTAGTCTCCATAAAATTAAATTAAACTGTGTTCTTTGAAAGATACTGTCAAGAAAATGAATATATGTATACATAGAGAGAATACTTACAAGTTATATTTTCATTATGTATTTTCACATGTAGTTCCATTCTTACAACTAAATAATGAAAGAACCAAAAAATGGGGGAAAAAATTGAATAGACATGTCCCAAAAGAAGGTATAAATGACCAAGGAGCACATGAAAGTGCTCAACATTCTCAGTCATGGAGAAGAAAATTAAAGCCACAGTGGCATGCCATTAAATAAGCCCTAAAATGGCAAAGACTAAGAAGACTGGCAATAACAAGTATCAGCAAGGGCACAAAGCAGCTGGAACTCCCCGCATGGCTGGCACACACGGTAACTGGTATGGCCACCTTAGGAAACAATTTGGCAGCTTCTTGTGAAGTAAACATGCACTTAACAAGCACTTCAAAGTTCTACTTCCAGGTGTTCACGGAAGAGAAGTGAGCACCTGAGCACCCAAAGATTACACATAAACTATCCTAGTACTTTCATTCATTTCATGGGTTTGTCTTGTCTCTGATCTCAGGAGCAGAATAATTTGTGTCTGTACAGAGCACCACTAGTCAGCAATAAAAATTGAGCTGAATATACGCAGTATTATGATAAAGCTCAAAAGCTTTCTGCAGAGTGGAAGGAGCCAAATGTAGAAGGGTATGGGCTGCATAACTACATGTATGCAAAATTCTGTCCCAGCCCAGCTCATACTTGATGACAGAGGGAGCTTGCTCAGGTTTAGCAGTGGTTGCTGGGCTGTGAGGAAGATCTGAGGGGGAGCTGGTGGTGTGGGGCCACACTGTGGGTGACAGAACCCACAGAACTGTTCTGTGTCTCAGCAGTGTTGCTAGTAGCTACACAGGTGCATTCAATTGTCAAAACTCATCTATTTCTTTAAATCATTGAACATTACTGTGTGTATTAAATAAAGCCGATTAAACAATTTTTTAAACATAGGAAAAAGAATAATGAGGCTAAATTCTGGGTGTAAAAGGGGATCCAAACTAAATAGAAGGGCTAATGTGCATTAAAGCGACGGGAGATGTTGGCTCTGTGCTCCACCTGGAATGAAGCATGTGCAGAAGATAGCTGTTCAGGGGTGTGTGTGTGTGTTTGCAGGGAGGGGTTGAGGACAGCAGGTTGTCTCTTGCCCACAGCCCTGTCCTTGTACCTCCACAGGGAGATTATGAAGCCCTAATTTTCATAGATGTAAAGGTAGACCGGGCAGATTTCAGGGGTTACATAGGGGCACTACTGAAACCAGGAACTCAGGCTGAGAGCCCTGGCTCATGATCCTAACCCTGGATCCATTTGCGCAGAGCTCTTTGGCAGTGACAGGGAAAACATCAGGTTCCATAAACCACCCAGGAACCTAGAGATCTCAGGATACCTCTGAGTATACATTACTATGCTACTGGAGCTACAGATTTTTGTTGTTGTATTTTTGCCTTGGGTTTTAAGGCAAAAGAGACAGCCCGGGGAAGTCTCACACATGTTATTTGGAAGTATTGTGACAGCCAAGAAATTGGGCTAGTGTCGAGAGAAACTGCAGTGGCTGTTTCCTTTCTATTATTTTTTAAAAAGCAATTTTGATCTTTCAAGCCCTGGGAGAAAAAAAGTTTACTAAATATACCTCTGCGGGGGTGTGTGTTGATTCAAGCATTTATCTTGTCTCTGATCTCGGGGAGACGTTCATCTTCCCCAGCTTCCCATCCTCTAGCACTACACATGGCTTCTCCTTTGTGGGTCCCACTCTCCAGACTCCTAAAACACGTGGGATCAGGGACAAAGGTCAAAGCATTTTCTAAAGAAGGTGGGCCCTCTCCTCCCCTGCCATATATCCGATTACAAAAGGCAGAAAACTGACTTAAGCAGGGGACAAAAAGAGGAAATTGTATGGTTTATGTAACAAAAAGTCCAGAGAGGGTCAGCCATTTCTTATGGTACGATCAGGCTCAAATCTATGAAGGAACAGTGAGTTGGTTATCTCCGTTTGCCTTTGATCTGCATTGGCTTCAGTCTAAGCTGCATTTGTAAAAAATTTGGCAGCCAAAGTTGTACCCTAAATTCTGAAGCTCTTATTCCTTCAATGAAATTTGAAGAATTGACTTCTCAGTGACTCCTTTTGGCCTGGCTTGAGTCCTGTGCCCTTCCTTGAACCAAGCATTAATCCTGAGAAAGTGCACTCTACCAACAAAGAGCTTAGGAGCTCAGTCCAGAACTCATGGCAAGAGAAGAATGAAAATTCCCCCCCAAGAAATGTGATAGAATAATTACTCCAGGAGAGGATGTAGCTAGTGGGAGCCTAACTGACCAATGTCCACTGAGCTCAGGAGCATGCAACAGGGTCTCCAAGGCTGTGACCAATGTCCACTGAGCTCAGGGGCATGCAATAGGGTCTCCAAGGCTGTCCCTCCTGCCTACCTTACTGAGTTCAGAAGAAGCAAGAAAGGGTTTCTGAATTCTTCCAAGGCTAAGTACCATAGGAGCCTGCACTCAGAGAATTAATGAATTCTTAGACCAGATTTCAAGTGTTTCATACATGGCCCCAACTTCTCTCTTCATTTCTCCTCTAACTGAGCCTCTTCCCTAGCCTGACTCATCTCATTTAGCATGGTATAAACACACAAATTCAAATTACTTGGCAAAATGCAGCCCTACCATTTGGTGTCTGTAGAATTTTGACTAAACTATTCTCTGAGCTTGTTTGCTCTCAGTTAAACATGGATGGTGATAATAAATAATAATAATATATGCTTATTAGTTTAAAAGATTGTGGGAGATTATTTGTATAAAGAGCACTTATAGGGTGGATAACTTTCCTTTGTTCCTCTACCTCATACTTTTTCTCAGCCATATTTACTGAAGCCCAGAATACTCAGTTCTTGTTTGGACAACACCTCCTGGGTTCCTTTGCCCTCTGGCCTCTAAGTGGATTTGGCAATGTGGACCTGTACCGTGTCCATGGCAATGGCTATGACTCTGCATGGACTGTATAGCTTCATACAGTTGCATGTGACAGCTTCATATAGTTGCTAGGTCCTTGGTCCCTTATCAGTCTTCATCTGTTCCTTAACCTTGCTCATAGTTCTGTCATCTCTTCATGAGATATCTGCTCCTAACCCATCTGGTATTAGGTGTTGGTTCCTGCTGAGATTCTGACTAATACAATAGTTGTTATCAGGAAAAGCGATCCTAGTACATAACATTCAAAATTATATTCTGTGACCAAGTTTTTCATTTATTTAATGCAGACATAAATGGGGGAAATGGGACACCAGTGTGATGTGAAGTAGCATTAAGATCATCACTGGGTGGGGATTTAGCTCAGTGGTGCAGTGCCTGCCTGACAAGTGTCAGGTCCTGAGTTTTACTCCAAGTATCTGTCCCAAACTGGCCAAAAAAAACCCTTTATATTTTAAAAATATCACTGCTAATATTGATGTGAAAAAGGAAATTATGGAAGGCAGAATTTATGTGAGCAAATGACTTTTTGTACATAGGGTTTATAAGGGAGAAGATTTAATATATGACACATGATTAATCAAATTATTCTATAATAGTCACCCAAAGAATAAAATGGAAAAAGAGTGTGGGAGATCTGTCCATGCACTAGAAACACAAAGAATCTAACAGAGGAGTTGAGGATATTGCTCAGCAGCACAAGCACCCACAAGGCCCTGCGTTCAGTTCCTGGTACAAACAAACAAAACAAAAAACAAAAATGAATCCAGCTGAGGGCCTGGATCTCATGACAATGTCCTGTACAAGTACTGCTGAAAACCATGACCATGTCTCTTGCCAGTCTGTATCAAGGATCTGCACTGGGAAGGTCATCCTGAGTGACAGCAAGGCCCTAAGCTCCTCTGACAATGAGAACCCCTGAGTTCATATCAGGAAACCTAGTGCGACAAGCTTCTGCAGGAGAACCAACAGCATACCATCTTCCCCTCCAGTTCTGCTTTTATGCTGTTGGCAACAGTCCTCGGGTGGGCCTTCCACATCCAGCACCACACTGTTTTAGTTTAGTGGAGTTTTAAAGTTGGCTATGAGTTGATCTACCACAGGACTACAGCAATTAATTGCTATGGCAACAGTGATAAATAGAATAACTGTAAAATAAGTTGGCTACTTCTGACTATTCTTGAGGGTGTGTGTGTGTGTGTGTGTGTGTGTGTGTGTGTTAGAGACAGATAGCAGACAATGACAGACAAAGACAGAGTGGCAAAAAGAGAGAGATAGAGGCAGAGAGAGAAGCTTTGAGCCTTGCATGTCCAACTCAAGACATAGGTATAGAGTAGAAAGTTTCTGCGGAGATCTTAGATGTATCCCTTATCTCATGCAGCCTCTGAGAAGTTCTAGCTGTGGATCACACCTGAAATATAACCCTGTGGGTTGAAATGTACCATACCTGTACAAACTTATGATGTCTTTGTGCTAACATAAGGGGGCTAGTTGGAAGGAAGACCTGAGAGTAACATAATGACAGAAATGAAACTGAGAGCCCTGAAGCCCTAGTGCCCCTGAGTAAGGCTTCCCATGGGACAGCTGCCTGGCAGTAGGCTGCTGTCCTCAATGTGTAGCCTGAGTTATCTCATTACCTTCAGACTCATTATGAGAGCGACAGATCATTACAGTTCAGAGGAAACATGGAAGGGTCTCCCCCAGAAGGAGGTAAGTATTCTTCCAAAGGAATTGTAATGTTGTTCCATTTGTACTGACAAGAACTTTGGGTCATGTATGGGAATAGGTTCGTAGAGTATTGGACCAAGGAGGATGAACTGTAGTTGAATTGAATCAAATTTGTCAATAAAGGCAAATTCACCCAGGATTCAAAATGTAATATAGTAGTGTAAGAGGCCTGAGAATGGCTTGCCTGTTTGAGTAATTAATCCTTCAGTGAATAGTGTGCTATTCTAATGAGACTGGATGTACCAGAATTTCTCTTAGTGTGATAGGAAACATATCTATAATATGTACCTTGCTTAATCCTGCCCCTAAGACCCAGAGTACTCTCCTCTCACAAAAGCATTTGGAAAATTCATGAATAAGAAGAACGTAGCATCCTTGCAAAACTCTGTGTAGCTGTCTGTAGACCAGAAATGACAATGAGCAGTTCTGCTGTTGAGTTGAGGCCTCCAACACTAATAGCAATAATGGGAGCCAACAGTGACAGCCAGACACAGTAATGACTAGCACTGGCAAGGTGGCCCATTGCCCTATACCAGGAGGACACCACAGGAGGCAGACTGCTAGCCCTACATGGACTTATGGTGGTAACTAATTGCTCTCTACAAACACAGTCTGATAGGAATAGAATGCAAGTCATAGTTTGTAAATTTAAAATTTATAATAGCCACATTAAAAGCTAGGAAGCAATAAATGTTAATAATTTAATGATATATTTGAATTCATGTCTAATGTGTGATTTCAACATGTAGCCAGTGTAAAACATTATTAATGAAATCTTTTATATGATTTATTTGCATTGCTTTGACCTCTAGTGTCTATTTCCCATGTGAATGCATCTCACCTGGGACTAGCCATATTTCTAGGGCTTGCTAGCCACAAGTGACTAGAAGCTACCGGCAGCCTAGATCTATATAACTGGAACCTTCCTATCTGGTTCTCTGAGGTAAAGGAGTTCATACACCAAGAACCCTCTGACTGAGGGAGAGGCTATGGTCCCTTTCAGGAAGAAACCTGGAATGTAACCAGAAGAACCCTCAGCATTTCCACCAGACTTTCTCCAGAGGTGCCTGAGGGCGATTTGTTAGGTGACTGACCCAAGACAAAGGGGAATATTCAGACCTGCCAGAGGTTACTGGCTACTAACTCTGAGCTAATGCCAATCTTCAGAGGTGATGAAAGTCTCCATGATCCATGGGCCAGAGTGGGGCCTTGCAAGGACCTTGGAAGGAATGCAGGTGTGGCAGGTGCTGTCTTATCCTCTGGCACACTCATGGGCTGAGCAGGTGGTTACTGTTTTGAGTCTTGACAGCACAGCTGGAATGGTTATAAATGACAACTGCAAAATTTTCACATTAGTTCCCTGACCCACGCAATGAAAACTACTGGGGTAGGAAGGGCATAAGGAAGCCTCTGGAAAGCTGATGTTATTCATCATCCCACTTGCCCAAAGTGAAAAGCAAAAGTGATCCCATTTTTCCCAGGGTACTGTAGGGATTTGAGTCACCATCAAACCTTGGAAGAAGAAGGGGTATGGTTTTAGTCATACTCCTATTAAAGACCTACTTCAGAACTATAGGTTGTCCTGAATTTGGTTAAGTAGTTGCTGTTGACCCCAGCTCCTGCCCTGGCTGTGCTGCCTTGACTAGGGCAAGAATGCCTTGGTGTATCACTATTCATTTGGAAAGTGACTATTCTATCTAAGTAAGAATAATCAAAGCAGTTTGCTTTCACCTGGCTGAGACAGGTGTACACACTCCATCTTCAGAGTTATGTCAGCTTTCCTGCTTTCTATCATAATATACTCTGAAGAAAGCTTGTTATGTTATAGAACTTCCATGCTGGTCCCTTGTGCTGAACTGGACCTGGTAAGCAGGATGCTGCAAGAAGCCTTGAAGCCTTTGTAAGATAGGAGCATGACAGAGGGAAGAAGAAAAACCCTACCACCTATAAGATCTGGACCTGAATACCCCACTGCAATTCCTAGGGATTCAGTGGAATACAACCCTGTGCAACAGCTCTCCCAAAATTAAAGTTAAATTACTCTGCTTTGTATGGATACTGCCTAGAAAATGGTCTGGCACCTGGCAGATCTCTTTGAATTTTGGAAAAACATTTGGGTATTCCAATCTGGCCCACTGACACTGTATCCCATGAAGTTCTCCTGTTAGGGTGGGTCCAAGGGCACTAGGGGAGTCTGCAGCAAGCCCAGGCTGCGGTATGAGCTGCTCTATCACTACATTTTATTATCTGGCAGATTCAATAGTAATCAGATATTCTGACTGAAGAATGAACCCCAAGTCTGCCCATAGAACATCAAGTAAGCAGGCAGCCTGAGCTGTTCACAATGAATTGCAAGTTATCTCACTCACTCGATCACAGATTTAGGTATATGCAGCAACATTCTGCTATTAAATGAAGGTCTCTATGTGAAACCAGTCCTGTGTGGGTTTGGGAGGCATCTAAATAGACTCAGAGTCCTATTGTATCTATTCCCGCAATGTCACAGTCTGTTCATCAGCCCACAGAAAGGGCCTCAGGGGAAATTTCCTCAGACCAGTTAGCAGAAGGAGGAAAAACTGTGGGGCTTGTTTACAGCTAAGTTTGTTTGTGTTCTGGCACCAGCTAGAAATGGATGGCCAACACATTGCCGCTCTACTCAGCAATGAGCCTGGAACATTAATGAAGGACAACCTCTCAGTGGACAGAAACTTAGAAAAAAATCTGATTTTCTTGAAAGGTTGTATGGGCTAAAGTACAAATTATTCAGTCTCCCAGAGAGTGGGTCCCAGTTGATTTGACTGGTTGGAGATTTTAAAAGCTCAGGAGCGAAAGGTTGATATGACCAGAGACCCTGGGGAGCAAGCACGTAGCTGAAAGCTTGGGCCTGGGTGAGGACTGTGGGACTCCTGAGGGCTGAGGATGTGGAAGCAGAGAGCACTCACTGTGGAGGAAGTGTCCAGAGTCAGGCAGGCAGGACATACACTTTGCTGCTATCAACTTCTTTGCTCAGCCACTATGTGACTTGCTCCATGGCCTTAAGTACAGTGCCCACGATGGCCCAAAGGTCACTATCACAGGAAGTCCCTCTCACCAAGGCACCTCTAGTATTCACAGCAGCTGAGTGTCCAACTTGCCAATAGTGGAGGACAGTACCGAGCCTGGGAAAGGATACAGTTCTTGTGGGAACTGGCCTGTCACTTAGCTTTGGAACCCCTTAGCTCTTGGAAGAGTGGGACTTTGCCTTCAAGAGTACAGACACATATTCTGTACACAATTTTGTCTGCTTTGCCCGGATGGAACATGCCTGTCAACACTATCATCAGAGGCCCAACAGAACTACATTAGTATGGTGCTTGGAAAAACATCGCCTTTCATAAAAGAACCCATGCTAATACTAAAATAGTGGAATAAGAAGTCCATGCCACAGAGGCAACTGGAGCAGGTGGTCCAAGAGAGGGAACAATGGCCAGGAGGGAGAAGCTCACTTATTGGCTTAGCTTAGGGGACAATATCCTGAGAGATCAGGGTGCTATGCCATGGGATCCCATAAATGCTTTAAATCTGTGGCCAGATAGTGCTATTTCCTGCAAAGCCAAAATATAAATATCAGATGACAAAGTAGAAGAGGTGGTAGTAATATTTCTTACAGTTGTACTTAATAATATATGTGTGCATATCTTCTGACCTTGGCAGATTTGGAGGTGCTAAAACTCCTAGGGGTGGAACAAGAAAACAGCCCAGTTTCCATCAAACTGGAATCTGTTCCTCTCTGCATGGCAGTTAGGGACTCCTTTCTTGCTGAACAAATAGAGCTCAGTAAGGGGCTTCTATGATTACTTCAGTGGCTTGGCTCCAGGTGCCACTAGGACATTGTGTTCTTATGCCCTGAGACTACTGACTATTTCAGGGCCCCAGGTGCACAGCTCTAGCATGTCACCCACAATAATCTTGCCAGTGGCAGAGGAGCTGCAGCTGCCTCAGAGAAGCACAGGTGCGAGGACCCTGGGTGGACACCATCCTTCTTCCCCTTCAGCCCTAGTGACTGAGAAGAAAGATTTGCGGTGCTCCATCTGATCTGAGCAGTAGCCATTAGAAAGCTTTTAGAAGCAACAACAATCAAGGTCCACGAAATGAATTGTTCTGGTGAATCGAGCTTGTAAGTAACTAAGTTTTGTTCTGAAAACTCTTGTTAAATCTCCTCCTGAAATGTCTGGCTCTGTTCTTTTCCCACCGTAGACACAAGCTGGTGAACATGGTGGATACTTTTTCTGATGAACAGAGATGTTAAAGAGCCTCCAGATGACTATTTCCGGAAGACTAAGTCTCAAGGTGACAATGTAAATAAAGAAAGGGAAAGTGATGGGGCCAAATGAATTGCGCAAGACAAAAGTTACTTTACCCAAAGATAAATTCCCGATATCATCTTGATTCAAAGTCATTTGCTTTTAAAGGAAGAGTCCCAACAGAGTTCTGGTTAACAGAAAGCTTCTGGGAGCTGAGGATTTATGACTGTAATGATAAAGGCTGTTAACCTGTGATGCTCATGTTTATATGGGGCACTACATTTACATGCCTCTTTCCTGTTTATATTCCCATCTGAGTCTCACATCAGCCCTTCGAGAAGGCTCAGGCATGTTCTGATGTTCCCACTCAACATTTAGAACAACTGAAGCAGTTGGAGCTGAATGAGTCCCCCACATGGGTAACAGCAGACTAGGACAGCAATCCCTTGGGTTGTTGCTCTCTGTTGGTTTGCCTTCTGTTCTGGGGTATTCCCTCAGGCCTGGATGAAAGGAATAAGGTGCTATTTTTTCAGGAATCTAAAGGAAGGAATAAAAAAGGGAAAGAAAAGATGTGGAGATTCTGTTCCAGTGGAAAAGCTGGGCTGCAGAAAGAGTGCAGGGAAGTCAAGGGATTACTCCCAAATGTCTGTGTTTGGAAGCAAGTCCAGAACCCTGGTGGCACACTACATGGACCATTCCCCTGCAGCAGTGACCTACTACTGTCCTGGGCTTGTCAACCAGCTCTCTGGTACCTGCCATGAACACAAATCAGGAGAAGCTCCCTCTTTGGGAGAAGGACTGTGGACAATAAGATGTGCCTTTTGCTTCCTGCTGGTCCCCCACAAGGAGGAAAATTGTCTTTCTGGGGTGACACAGTTGCCCTTAATCATGGAGCAAGCAGAAATACAAAGAGTGAGGAGTAGGATTCAGAAGCTTGAATCTGAAGTTGTGGCAGTACAACCTCAAGCAAATCAGATAGATTTTCTGGGGCTCATCTGATTTCCCACACATGCAAAAAAAAGAGAATTATCTGTGCTACACTTGAATTCTGAGACTGTTCTAGAAATAAACAAGATCATATACACAAAAAGATATATTATGCTTTTTAGATACAGGAGGACTAAGGGCAACTGAGCCACTTCTACAGGTTCACCACATACAACATTGGCAAAGTTAGATTTTCTAAGTATAAGAATACCACCTAGGGCCATATCACACGTAGGACGTATATAACCTGCAGGTAGGGAGACCAGTAACAGAGCCTCCTCTTATCTGTAATCATTGCCCACCATTTCTATGTCTCTTATGTTATCTTGTTTCTTGTGTTACCTTGTGCCCTGGGTCTAACTTGCATTGAGGATGAAGTAAAAAGTGCTGTCTGCTTGTTAACTGAACAAAGGAGTCACGCATTTCTCTGTACATTAGCTTTCACATATGCAAGGTAGAGAGGAGGTTGAGTGTTAGGATTTGTGTCTAGAAGTGCCCTCAAAGCCTCATATAGTCATGAGGTGGTGGGCTTTTCAGAGGTGGTCGAGACGAGTGTGTGTGATAGCATTAAGGGTGTGGTGGACCCTGCATCCACTCTAGGGAGAGTAGCCTGCATGTGCATTAAGGGCCAAAAGAGTCTGGCCTTTCCCCTTTCTTGCTTTTGCTGTTTTCTACCACCGTGAACTGCTGCTCCTCTGCCATGTGCCACCCTGCCTTGGAGCCAGCTGGTTATGGGTGAAAACTGTGAACTCAATAAACCTTTCCCCTTTTAACTTTGAGTGTTGTGTATTTTGTCTTAGCTACAAGAAAAGTAATTAAGATATTGAGACGGGGTAATCAGTTTACTAGGTGGTCTTGAAAGCCTGTAATCTAAAATCCAATCGATTAAAAATTCTGTCTCCTAAAGAGAAATTTTTCTGCTGTGAGTCATGTTTAAAAGAGATTAAGGACCAGATAGACATACATAGAAAGTGAGAGGTTTAATATGTGCAAAATTTGAGGGAAGGGAAAGGAAGTGATCACTCATTCAGGTGAGGAAGCCCAGGAAGAATGGACTGTCCCACTGCTGAGAAGTGTGAGGGTCAAGTGGAATTTGAGAGCAGCCTATGAATCTGGGCTCCTCAGCTCTGGTCTAAGTTTAGTCTGCATCACGTTAGTGCTGGTCTCCTGCAAATAGGTTAGATATGTCATAGATGCATGCATGCCATTGTTGTGGTTTGTGTCTAGTTGTCCCCCCAAGCCTCGTGCAGTCATTGGGTGGGGACTTCTATAGATTGAGACTTGACTCATGAGTCACTGGGATTATGTGTTTTAGTACTGATGGGATTACCAGTCTGAGTAGGGCTGGGACTATGGGTGTCGTCTAGGGCGCATATCCTATGGCAGAGAGCCTGATAGGAATATAAAGAAAGACAGAGAGACAGAGCTATTGCTCTGCTGCCGTATTTGGTTGGCTGCCTCTGCCACCATTTTGTTGCTGTTCTGCCTCCATGAACTGGATGCTCTCTGTCCTGCTCCACTCAGCCTTGGGCCAGCCGAATATGGACTGAAACCTCCAGTAACCGTGAGCTAAAATCCTTTCCTTCCTTCATTTTGAGTGTCAGGTATTTGTTCCAGCAACGAATAAAAAGTAACTAAGATAGCCATCTATCACTTAGAAAGCCTAGCTCTATCCTCTGTGCAATTTAGTGAAACCAAGCAGAATTGTCAATCTCATCTGAGGACAAAGAAGGCTGAATATCACAATGCAGGAAACTTAGGGGCAGGATTGAGTTCTATAACATTGCACCAAGCAATGGGCATAAAAATGTTCCAGCCCATTAGCCAACCTAGCCATACTTGCCCAAACACAAGCATGCAGAGTGGCCCTGTAGAATGGCTTAGGGCATACCCATGCACTCAAGGTCTGTCAGATCTTGTGGTCAGGTAGATTCCCTCTGAGGAGGAAGGTCACAGGTGAAAGGTGCTCACACCCCAGCAGACAGAGCCCCACCCTTTCTCTCTAGGCCCTGTGGTTTCAACAGAAAATCTGAATAGGGCAAGGAAATTGGAAGGCACAGAGGGTAAACAGTGAAACCCTCTGCCTTGAAAGAGACAAGTGTAATAGTAAATGCTTACTAGAGTCAGATATAGAAGCATGCAAGCGGTCTGTCTGCACACTAGAGATTCAAGGAATCCAGCCAATCACATGCAGGTCCATATAAAGAGGCAGAGGAATCCTGAATGGAACATGTCCACACTGAGAAATCCAGTGGCACTGGTGTCTATAGAGTCTGCACCATCAAACCAAAAGACTGACACCCAAAGCCAAAGAGTCTTTGCTGAGAGCCAGGAGATGATGCCCAAGGCAAAGGCAAAGACCAGTACTTGGTGAATATAGCCAACCTAGGGAAGTCCTCCTGAAGCTTTTCCAAGGAAAACTAACCTTAAAATCTTCCTCTCCTATTCTCCCTGTCTACTGTTCTACAGACATGTGCTAACTCCACCCAGTGGAGCCTTTCCACCCAAGTTGATCATCAGTTAATCAACCACCACATTATGTTAGTGTGAGCCAAGAACCATTCTTATTAGAACAAGCTGGTGTGCTCATTGATTGCATATTCCTGTATATTTCTGAGCCCTTTACCACCTAAGCTGAATATTTAGGGGAAGTGACATTTTTTTTAGCATGCTACTCAATGTGATTATTGTACCCATCAGTGTTGAAACTACATAAACTCTTCAAGTGCCTGGCATATAGCAGATGCTTAGCAAAAACGGGTTGAGAGATTTTATTCCCATATGATCAGGTGAGACAAAGCTCAGCGAATCAGGAAGCACCAACTGTGCCTAAAATGACAGCTGGCATTTGTTGGACCTGGGGTTGGTTTCAAGGGATTCTGACATGGTCAATGATGTCCTCTATCAACAGGTGGCTCTTTGCAATTTATAAACCTTTCATGTTTTTTATTTTTTTGAATCCCGATTAGAAAAAAATCATAAAACAAAAAAATCATAAAACATATGACACTATTATTATCCCATTTTACACATGAGAAAATTGAGGCTTACAGAATAGTTATTATGCTGACATATAGCTGTTGGCCCATTTGGGTAGCTCAAGGGAGATTTTTGAGGGTGAGGTCCCAAGGTTAAAGAATGCACATGAACAGGGTATCAATAACAACAACAGGAAACATGGTGCAGAGCACAAGAGTGCAAGAGCCACTCACATTATTGTATAATTCTTATACAAGTTGTCATGGGTGGTGGCCTGTGTTGTCATGGTTATATAACTGTATCCTACTATGAGCCTGTGCTAGACAAGCAGCCTCAAGTCCTCAGGTATCCTTAGAGCCCCCAAATTTTGGAGCAGTCTGAGTGGTTCCCCACGACAGCTAAGAAAAGACATGATTCAGATTCTTTGACCGAGAGCACCCTTGTACAATAGGTCAGCTATGACCACCCTCACTGAGTACAAGAGAGCAAAGGACACTCAACATGAGGACCTGTAAGGATGTGGAGAGAAGGAAGGGAAAAGCCCTTATGTCAGAGGAAGAGGGGAGCACTGGACAGGGAGAGGGCAGGTAATTGCCGGCCACATGCCACAGCCCTGGCCTTCCCAAGTGTCACCTCACATCTGAGCACTCTGCAAAGTTTTGTTACCCCCACTTTACTGCTGAGGAAAATGAGGCTCAGAAAAGAGAACCACTGTGTGTCTTGTCCATCCATTGGCCACAGGCCTACCAAGTGGCAGCTCCAGTTTGGTATTCACGCCTTGAACCCATTTCAAAACCCACTAAGTCTTTTCTTTCATTCTCCCTGGTTGCTATTGTTGGATTGCTCTAGTTTTTATAAATTTTTAATTTATCTTCATCTTTAACTGGCTTGGTAGTTATACATTCTGTATTTTTTCCTTCTGGGAATTACAGTCAATTTTTATAAGCACTTTTACTGAATTATATGTCTTTAACATTTAAAGTATTTGTTTAACAAAATCTAATATAACTTTTTTCTCTCTTACAATGTTTTATATTAGGTTGCTCCCTCCCATTTTCCAAACTACTGCCATCTGTTAGATTGAGCTATATGAAATTGTCAATATTCAATTATTCACCCATTAAAAGGGGCAATTTCACACAGTAATATTTTCACTGGAACTAGAATTTAGTTATATCTTATGCTGAAACATCCCTAGATTCATATTTAATTTTTTAACTTAGATTTACCAATATATAAACCAGTTTCTTAACTCACTATTAACTTGTCTTGGTTTTGTTCCTTGAACACAGAATTTATTTATTTAACCCAAAAAGAAACCAGCAGGCATCAGCTCAATTACTATCACACTGCATTACTGAACAAATCTCAAATTAAGAAATAAGCCTCTGGCCCCTTTTCTGCTTCTGTGATTGCCTGGTTCTGTGACCTCTTCTTTTTTGTTTGCCTGCTTGCTCTGTCTTCCTTTCTTCCTTCCTTTCTTCCTTCCTTCCCTCCTTCCTTCCTTCCTTGCACAGTCTCACTATGAAGCTCAGACTTGTAGTGATCCTCCTGTCTCAGCTTCCCCAGCTCTGGAATTACAAGCGTGCATCACCATGCCCAGTTTTGGTGGCGGGCACAGTGTGGCCCTCCGTGCAGTACTGGGGATCAAACATGGGTCCTTGCACCTGCCAGGCAGATGGCTTAGATCATTGAGCTATCTCTCCAGGCCATGTGGCTTCTTCTTTCAAACTAAGCAAACTCTGAGGCCCATGACTAAAATAATTGTGTCAGAGAATACAAGGATTGCTGTCACTTTCCCCTGACACGTGGATATGACCTGGGGTAAACATCTCATCTCTTAGTCTGTACTGAAATAAACTCCAGATTTTGGTTGGAATCTGTGGCTCTTAGCCAAGGGTTTACATGAGAATCACATGAGCTCTACGTATCACTGTGAGTTTTGGAGAGTCATTTTTTTTTTCCTTTGGTTTTGTTTCTTTTTTTTTTAAAGAAAAAATTTTTAAATTTTATTTATTTATTTTTTTCTTGTTTCAGAACCTTTATTTGTTTATTCACTCATTTTTATGGCCGGCTCCGCCCACCCCGAGGGCAGGGCTGGTGCAGCATGTGGTGCTGGGGATCGAACCGCAGTTCCTGAAGCCGCCCAAGCTTTCCCAAGCAGGCGCTTTAGACCACTGAGCCATCCCGCCAGGCCCTGGTTTTGTTTCTTTAAAAGTTTTTTTTTTTTTTAAACATAAGTCTGTGAGTAGTGAACTCACAATCTGTGAGTGTTTTTTTTTGGTGTGTGAGTGTTTAAAAACATTTCTTTTCATGTTCATTTATGTATGATAGTTGAAATGGGTATAGGATCTAAGCTGACAGCTCTTGATACTGAGGATTCTGTCTTCTCCTTCTCTTTTTTCTTAACTCTTCCTTAACATGCATCTGACCTTCTCATTCCACCCTGCCTGGCTCCAAGGCTTGCTCTCCTTGTTTTTACCACTGTCCCTGAGGTTGTCCACTCAGATTTAACTTTGTGAAAATTCCAGTTGATTTTCTTTGGCCTTCAAAAGGATATTGTTTATCTTTCTATCAAAGTTTTAAAGTTTTGACTATTATATTTTTATTTCCAGAGTTTTCATATATTCTTTTGTTGTAAAGTCTTATTTATATTATTATAATCTTTATTTCTTCTTTGAATATATATATATATATATATATATATATATGCATGTCAGGTAAGTGCTCTACCATTGAGCTGCACTCCCATGTAATATTTTAACATGCCGAAGGTACATACTAAAAAAATACCTGTTAGGTTGCTTTATTTTGTCATCTTATTGTAGCCTGAGTCTGAGGGTGCAAATTCTTTTAGTTGCTGCATCTGCCAACCACCACTCCCATTGACTTGTTTTGTCTCATGACGATATTTGACAGTGACTTGCTCTTCATGGCCTTCCCATGTGCTGTGGGCTATAGCACTGTCTAGAAGTGTCCTTGTCATAAGGCATCTACAGGGGCTTACAGGTTTCAGCAGGTTTGATGGCTTTTATTGGTAAGTTGCAGCCAGGGTCCCTGTACATGAAACAGTGGAACTTAGGATCCTGCCCTTTTAGGATAACACTGTGTATACCAACATGCAGAGAAGATGCCATGCTTTCCTCATCACCTTTGGAGAAAGCTGGTAGGGTTCTCTTATTCGTGTTTTGTGGGTTCGATAGCTCTTATGATTCCCACTTCTATGTGTGGGGCCTGCAGCCAAGACTCTTCGCCCTTGTCTGTAGCAGTGCCATGGATCTGATGGTCCCATGGGCGTCTTAGCCTCAGCCATAACTGCACACTGACTTTGAGTTTTCCTCTGGCCGCATGGAGGGGTCAAGGCTGAGAGGTGTAGCGGTGCATGCATTCCTCTCTGCTCAACATGCTCCACTGGCCAGCAGCCCCAGCCTGCATTTTCATAGTAAGTAGCTTCTTCTTTGGGGTTGGGAGAGACTCACAGGATTTATGCTCAGAGGGAGGAGGGGTTGAATTTCTTCAGAAGTCAGATGATCAAATGAAGATTTCTTTCCTCAAAAGCTGGAGCGGGAGGGGGCGAGGTTGTGGAGGAGGCTGGCAGGAGGGCCTGTTCTCAAAAGAAGTTCACAGCTACCTGAAGCAAATGGAGAATGGAGCTGTGCATCTCTGAGCAGAGGGGCGGGAGTGCCGGGAGATACTGAACATCCTGATGCAGGCAGAAGCTGCCCGAGGATGCTTTAGACCTGTGTGAAGGGGCCCAGGTGGCCCGGAGGGGTGGAGGTGAAACAAGCAAGTGTTCCAAGGAAGACAGTTCTGTCAACGGCAAATAGTTCACTTTGTATCAGCCTTTCTCTAACTGGAATATCTCATAACTCCCTAGAGGAGTTTCCTGCACCATTAGCTAATTAAATACTGCATATGTTTTTAAATGGAAAACAGGAGAATGCATTCGGGTGTTGTATGTCTGTGACTGTGTTCAGTAGCCAGCGACTATCTAGCAATAAGATGGCATTGACCACATGGGGGTACGTCTCTAAGAGTCTGTGGGAAGCCAAGACCACCCTCTGATCTTTAAAGGATGAACAGCCCAGTGGGTGGTGGGACACAGCAAGGCGACTTGGAGTCAGGAGGAGCCGAGTCTGTGGGGAGTAACAAGGGCAAAGCACACAGTTTTTTTTTGTTTTTTTTGTTTTTTTTTTGACACTTAATGCTAGGGGCACGGGAGCTGCTGCAGAAGATGGAAAGGTGCATCCCAAGCCCCACTCTCTGTGCCCCAGGAGCAGCAGCAGAAGGAAGTTCATGAGGGGAGCCAGAAACTAAATTCTGTTCTTACAAGCTGTGTAACTCCACCGCAGCACAAGCAGCCTAATTATGGGCACTAAATAAATAGCAGGGACACAAACATCCTAGGAGTAGGGGTGAGGGGAGAGAGAGGCAGGGAGTGAAGGTTGTCCACCCACGGGCTTCCTGTGGGCTGGAAGGGAGAAGACATGTGCCTGCAGATGGAAAGGGGATGGAAGGAGGCGGTAAGGTTGCCATCTGTCAAAGCAGGAGGACGAGCCACTCTCTTTATGCTGGGGCACCATGGGGTGAGCAAGTAACCTAGATCAATGCCTGGATGCCAGGGTCGCTGAAAACCAAGGGACTCAGGGACTCTTTCTACGGTGATGGTGATGATAATGTAGATGACCACATGGGTTGTCATATACGCAGTAGGTGCTTCCCTGGGGCGTGCTACGCCAGGTGCTCTGTGCAGCACTTTTCATGTTCTAATTCATTAAATCCTCACAATGACCCTATAAGTTAGGTAAACCTAGGCATTGGCTGAGTAAGAAACATTCCCAAATTCACATACCTAGAAAGCTGTGGATGTGGGTTTAATGTCTTGGCTCTTTTCCTTAGCTTCTCTCCCTCTCCCTCTCCCTCTCCCTCTCCCTCTCCCTCTCCGTCTCTCTCTCTCAATGCATTTAGTATAGTGTCTACAAGGTCCCACTACACAGATCAGACTCATCATAATCCTCCTGTTCTCAGTCTCCCAAGTGCTGGGATTACAGGTGCGTGCCACCATGACAAGTCTTAGTCGCTATTTCAGGGCACCCTGGGGGCAGGGCCAGCACAACAGGATGGGGATTGAACCCTGATCCCTGAGTCTGCCTGAGCAGGTGCTTTAATCCACAGAGCTGTCTGGCTGGCCCGGCTTCATTCCATTTTGCCAAGAACAGTTTTAGGTTATCTAGGAATCTGAAAACTGAGCCCAACCCTTTCCACCTCTATTTTGCTAATAAAATTCTATTGGAGCACGACCACACACACTGACTTATGTGGTGTCTGTGGCCTTTCTGTGCCATAATGGTAGAGCCTGGAGTGGCTGCCATCATACAGTATTCACAGTATGACCCTTTATAGGAAAAGTTTGCTTATCTCCACAGTAGAAGTCAAAGCTGAAAGGATCTGCTAATAGATGGAATGCAGAAGGAGCAGGAAAGGAAAACTCCAGAATGGTGGCTCGTAGATTTAGGGATACTCGGTGACTCATCATCCTTCTGCTGAGCCCTGCTGTGGCAAACAGTGTGCAGTGTCAAGCTGAGGACTCAGATGTGCGAATTATAGCCCTCTGGGAGAAGCATGTACACAGTGAATGGCATGCGAACCAGAGCCTGGGTACATCTGGGAAAACGAGCTTTCATGGCATCCGTAAATGATGAAGACAGAATGATTCCATCCTTATTTATTTATCCCAGGTCAGTGCAAATCCATGCTTGTTTCTCCCAGATCCTTAGACCTATAGGATGGGATCTTCCTCCTTCTCTTTCAGAGCTTAGAAAAGGCTGGAAAATTTATTCACTTATTCATTGATTTGGAGAGCCACTGGGTGCCAGGTGCTGGGCCATGTATTCCAAGCAAGGGAGGCAGGGTCCTGAGCTCATGACTCTATCTTGATTGTTACAGGAAGAAGAAAAGAATGCAAGGATGGAAAGAACTCTTGGAAATAGGCTGGAGTGCGCATCAGATGCCTTCTATCTTTCCAATAGAGTAAAAGGGCAGGGGCAGGTTGAGAGGCTCAAAAGCAGAACAAGCTGTATCAGATAGCCATGACCTGAGTGCTCAGCGGTTCTCCAGAAGGCAAGCCTGGCTGGACTGCCAGACAGCACTGGGGTTGATCTGAGGGCAGGAGAATGGATTTGCAGCGAAAGCAGACTTAGCAGAGAGAATTTCTTGGAGCAGCCCTGTGCACTGGGGGAAGGTGCAAATGAGAAGAGGTGGCCTCACTCGGGCAGAGACAGTCACTGGGAAGGACAGGGATGTGGAGTCTATTAGGCAGAAGCATTGGCTAACTGCAGAATGGTCATGGGTCACAATATTGGATGTATTGATTAAGTCCAGGTCTGCAGAGTGAAACACCCTACCTCCCTGCGGCAATCTCTTCTCCTGATCTCAAGCTGACAGGCTCCAGTGATTCTAATGCGTGGAGGGCACTTGGGTTCCTAGAGATGATTAGCATTGCCAGTCGGGCCTGAGTGCATCGACTTCCTCATTAGCCTCCGGTGTGCAGTGGCCGCTTCCCTTGTTAGGCTGTGTGAGCCGACAGCCACCTCCATACAACAGGGAGTGGGAAATCGCAAATGCATTGTTTCTAATGTTTGATGTAGGAACATGACCTTTCTTGTGAGTATAGATCCACTTTCTCCCCCTCATCATTTTTCCATAAATCACATGGTAAGACATCAGCTAAGATTTATTTCTGTTTTACCCAATGGCTTGAAAACACTGCATAACAACCTGGGTGCAGAGTTCTGAGGATTTTCATTATTTTCCTCCCAACCTTTGCACTCACTAATCTTTCACAGACAACCACACCTACACAGAAAGCTCTTTTGAAAAAGTAAATTGCTTTGATGGGCTCTTTCCAAAGTATTCAACCTGAATTGTATAGAAACAACTCTGCCTTTCTTGGCTTACATTTCATTAGTTTATATGCTATTTCATTAAAAGCATGTAATTACAAAACACTGCAGCTGGCATTAACAGTGTTTGGGCCATGTACAGCTGGCTCTTGTTAAGTAGAGGACAGGAGAGGTGGGGTAGGCAGGGCTAGGGTATTCCTGGGCCTATTGCAAGGGCCTCAGGGCTGATTCTGAGACTGTGGCTGAGGGGTCTGCTGAGCTGGAGACCAGGGGTGGCTAGGGTGAAGGGAGGTCAGTGAAGAGCTGGACAGGTAGCCACTGGCGCCATGGTGGGATCAGGGCAGCACGCAGGACTCCTGCCCTGGCAGAGGGGAGTCCTTCCTGGAGGCTTTCGATTGTCCCTTTGCCAGGACTACAAATAACCTCGGGAAAAGAAGAGAGGCTCCCTAAGCTCCTAGGAAACATTTCTGAGACTGGCTTTCTTCCCATGCAAAAGGCCGGCAGTGTTTTTCCGTATTGCCAGCTTTTGCCGCGTTTTGCCGCGTTCCCTGACTGAGCCTGCTGCCTGGTGTGCATCCTGGGACTCGGTGCCACCACTAGAGGGCGGCAGGCACAGGCCGAAGGGCTGTGTAACACAGGCGGTGGCCTTTAAGGGGACCGGTAGGAGACAACCCACCACTGCTCTGCGGAGGGACCTGGAGACCTAGCTGACCCTGCTTCATGACCCCAGGCTGTTCCCGGCATTAATTGTGGGCACAGGAATTTATTCCTGGCTCCACTTTGCAGCATCTGCAAATGAGAACCAGGGGGCCTGGGCATCGCTCCTTCCTGCGGAGCAGCCTCAGGAGTCCTTTCTCCTGGCTCTGGCTCTGGCTCTGGCTCTGGCTCTGGCTCTGGCTCTGGCTCTGGCAAAGCCAACAGCCACGTCGCGAGGACACTGTAGCATCTGCTGCACAGGCCCACAGTAGGGTGGCCAAGGCTGTTTGCACCAGCCCCTCTTGTCCCTGATGTGGGTAAGCAGCTCCCCAGTCTCGGCCCAGCCTAAAGACCACAGCTGCTCAGGCGACACATGCACTGGCATTCTCCAAGGGCTGGGAGCCAGTGCTGCCAGCGTTGCTTCTCCTAGTTCACCAATCTGCACAAACGGGTCTCATTATCTTGGTTCCCACTGGGTGTGTTTTATTACTGTGCTAAGCCACTCAGTGCAGGGTGGAATAGATGTGCAGCAATAATGGAGGAATTTGCCATCTTGCTGAAGTGACTAAAGTCACTGGATCCCCTGCTGGCCCCAGAAAGCAGCAGGGCCTGCTGGGCCTGGAGCAGTGCCCTAAGGACAAAAATATCCACTATTTATTTATTTATTTTTGGTGGTACTGGGGAAAGAACTCAGTGCTTGTACCCTAACCTACATCCCCAGCCCTATTTTATTTTTGAAACCATTTTGGCTAAATTGGCTGGGCTTGAATGGATGATCTTCCTGCCTCAGCCTCCTAGGGTGCTAGGATTAAAGCATACACCACTATATCCCATATACAAACAAGCATCAGCTCCTCTAAAGCCATCCAAAACTCTCCATCTATTATGGCTCAGTAAAGAGGCTGCTTCTGGCCCAGGCAAGCCACTTCCCCGTCTCACAGGACCCAGATGTCACAGCAGAGCAGCCACAGCAGACCTGGTTCCGAGGGCCTTCTAATGCTCAGCCAGCCTGACCCTGCAGCACAGAGGACCATTCAGTGACAGCCGCCAGGGAGTCAGGGCTCCACACCCATGTGGCAAGTGCCTCTGTCCCCTGGGTAGTGTTGTTCCCCTGGGTGCTGGCTTCACTGGCCAGGTGATATCTTCCATATCTGAAGGTGACAAATTACACATCTGCTGGAGGCTGACAGGTCAGTGAGATTTCTTTTCACTGTAAATGGTCACCATGAAATGGCAGCCTTGACCACTGGCCTACTCCAGCCAGGAGCTGACCCTGTCTCCACACAGGGCCCAGATGTGGCACCCAGTCCCCTCTCCCTTCCCCTGCTCCTGACACTCCAGGGACCCAACCCTCCTCTGCTCCAAACGCAGCTCAAACTCTTAAGGCAACACCAGAAATTTCCACAAGTCTAGCTCGCTTGCCTCTGAGATGAGCTTCCTTTCCTACAACCCAGGCAAAAGCCCTGGACTGGAGCCCAAAGGAAAATTTGTCTGCTAACCCCTGTGACAACAACTGCATGTCAGCAGTAAAAAAAAAAAAAAAAAAAAAAAAAAAAAAAAAAAAAAAAAAAAAAAAAAAAAAAAAA
>PVJA010004946.1:0-82160 GCA_004027025.1 Myocastor coypus | reverse complement strand
AGAGAGAGAGAGAGAGAGAGAGAGAGAGAGAGAGAGAGAGAGAGAGAGAGAGAGAGACAGAGACGGAGACAGAGACAGAGACAGAGACAGAGACAGAGAGAATTTCACAAAACAAATAGGAAGTCAACAGTGGTTGCCGGACGTGGTGGCGCACGCCTGTAATCCCAGCACTCGGGAGGCTGAGGCAGGAGGATCGGTGCGAGTTCGAGACCAGCCTAGGCTATGAAAGTGAACTCAAGGCCAGCCTGAACTGCATAGCGAGACCCTGTCTCAAAAAGACAAAAAAAAAAAAAAAAAAAAAAAAAAAAAAACAGTGGTTGCTGTGCTGCACGATTTTATCTTGGAAGCAACCCAAATGCTCATCAATGAGGAATGAATAAAAAAGCTATGGTACTTTTATAAAATATCTAAACATTGAAATAAGTAATAAGACAATCTAATCTAAGATAGACAAAGGATTTGAATAGACATTTGTCCCACGAAAATATAAAAACGGCTGAAGAGTACATTTAGAGATGTTCGCCATCATCCATGTGAAAGGAAATGCAAATCAAAACTACAATGAGAAACAACTTCACAGACAGCAGGATGCTTTACCCAAGAAAGCAGAAAATGGAAGCTGTTGGTAAGGATGTCTGCACATCACTGATGGCATGTGAAATGGTGGAAGAGCTTAGGAAAACTTTCCCAAAATATTAAACATAGCATTACTGTGTGACATAGCAACTCTGCTTCTAGGTATGTGCTAAAGAGAAACGAAGACACAGGTACACATGGAAAACTGCAAGGTCATCCTTACAGCAGTGCTATTCAAAACAGCTAATCTGCATAAGCAAACCAAATGCCCACCGAAAGACTGAAGGATAGAGCTGGGCGTGGTGACTCACACCTGTAATCCCAGCACTTGGGGGGCTGAGGCAGAAGGATCGATGTGAGTTAAAGACCATCCTGAGCTACCAAAGTGAGCTCAAGGCCAGCCTAAACTGCACATCGAGGCCCTGTCTCAAAAAGACAAAAAAAAAAAAAAAAAAAAAAAAAAACTGAAGGGTAGACCAATTGTTGAACAGAATATCATTCGCTCATAAAATGGACTGAAGCACTGATGCTTCATGTAACCTGGTGAACCTCTAAATCATGGGGCTAAGTGAAGGAAGACCAAGAAGAGCCAAGTGGTCATGTGACTCTTCTGTGGCACATCCAGAATCGGCAAACTTACTGAGACAGACAATGGGTTGGAGGCTGCAGGAGAACAGGAGTGGAGCCTCTAGCAGTAAGTGTGGAATGTGGCACAAGACAACAAAAACGTTCTAGAGCCACAGAGAGACGGTGGCTGTGGAATGCTGTGCCTTCCTGAATCCTGTGCTTTAAGATGCTTAGTCCCGTGCTATGAATTGCTCGCCTCAATTTTCAGAAAGAATAAGAGATTCGGTAATAAATGTGTTAAAGTAAGCCAGAGACATATGGGCTGAAAACTACAACTGCCACTGGGGGGAAAAAAATAAAGAAAGCTAAATAGTTGGAAAGAAAGCTCACATTTACAAGATTTTAAAAAATTAACATTGTAAAAGTGGCAGCACTCCTCCAAACGGTCAACAGCCTCAGAGCAATCTCTATCCAAGTCTCAGTTGGCTTTTAAACAAAGACTTGTCAAAGTACAAATGGTAAATATTATCTTCTACCTTCAGAAAACTGATTGGAATTAGCAGTGCGATCGTCTCAGCTCTCCTGGATATATACTTACACGGTTTCCCCCCGTTCCTTTTTCATATCTTTTCTCCTTTTCCTCATCTTAGTTGTTCATTCCTTACGCTCATTTTCTTTCCATCCTGCTATATCTATTGTACCTTTCACATTTTATCTATTCTTTCAGGTTCTTACACTAGGGAGACAGTATGATGTTTACACATGTGGGTCTGATTTATTTCACTTATGAGTATTGTTGTGATATTCTGTGTCGGTGCTGAAAGGAATGACGAGAAACCAGATGAATTTAGCTCAGAGGACTCACCGAGATTTGTCTCTCTGGAAGTGAGCCCCAACCCACAGAAGGATATTACTTTTATTGAGTATTCAAGGACAGGCTAAGGAATTTGCATAACTTCTTTGGGGAATGCAGACTAGAGACCACTACCTCTTGTACCATTTACAGAACATTAGGTTAGTACAAATGCGAATTGAAAACATTCCAAGCAGGGGAGGAGACAACCAGTAACATCTCAGGCAAGGGAAGAGACAACAGTCAAGGAGCCATTAGAATAAACAGGTTACCTGCCTCCTTGAATCCAAGTTTCAGGAATCCCCAAGTAACCCCCTACAGCTGTCCTTGGGCTTTATTGTTCTCTACTTAAGAGGCTCAGTCCTTATCTCTACAGAGTATAGTCTTCTAGTTGTACAGAGCTTGACAAGCTTTTAATTATGAGATTCAAAAGTGCCAAAACAGGGGCCAGCAAGATAGCTAAGCCGACTAAGCACCTGCTTAGGCAAGCGCAGGGACCAGGGTTCCATTTCCCACAACACACGCCACACTGGCCCCACCCTCACGCAAACGGAACTGGCCACCAAAACCGGGCATAGTGGCACATGCCTGTAATGCCAGTGCTGAGGAGGCTGAAAACAGGAAGATCACTATGAGTCTGGGCTGAATAATAAAACCCTGCACCAAACACATTACAAAAAAAAAAAAAAAAAGAACCAAAACAACCGTGAAAGAGAAGAGTGTTAATAAGAAAGAAAACTCAGTCTCCAATTTTGAAATTCGCTATAAAGGCAGAGTAATCAGGATGGTATATGGGTAGTGCAGAGACAGATACACAGACCCATAGAACAGAGCAAGAGCCTAGAAGTCAACCCATAGTTCCGTCAGCTGATTTTCAATAATGGAGGCAAGAAGGATCTTCGATAACAGGCCTTTCGTAGCCACGGAAGTGCATTAATGATGGCAGGGCTCAAGACGCCTCATTCCAAGGCAGCACAGAGCACCAAGAGCCAAAGGCAGGGACCTGAGCCCTGAGCCAGCCCAGCTGGAGAGAGCCAACCGGAAGTAGCAGCAGGCGCATGCCTCATGGGAGGAAACAAAAGGAGCAGCTCCCGCTCCGGGGCTGTGGGGTAAGGGCAAGCGGGCTACGCCCAAGCCACAGCTCATGCGAGACAAGCATTGCTCCAGAGTTAGCTCCAGCCCACTGACGGGAAAATGGGGCAGCCACCTCTAAATCTGTCTCTGTGTCAAAATTTAAGAGGCCTTTATTAAAAAAAAAAAAAAACTGTTCACTGTTCCTGGCCAGATGGGCACTTTTAATAGCTTGCAATCTTTTGTTGTGTTTGACGCCCTTGTTATTTTGCTTCTTGAACTTTTGTTTCACTAAATTAAGAATTTAATGGGAATATTTCGTAAAAGGTTTCTATATTTACAGGGAAAAAAGATTTTAAAATGGACAAACTCCAAAGCCATTCAAATGAAAAACCAAACAATTATTCCCTTTAGGTGGCAGATCTAAATGTAGAGACCATAGTCTATACTTCTTCCCATACATTATGCATCAGAAGAGAACAACTTTCTCTGTGAATGCTTGCTCATAAAATGCTGCTTATTGGAATTATAGACGCTATGTCTGATTGTTTTTCTTTTGTGGTTATGGGGGCAAAACCCAGGGTCTCAGGTGTGCTAGGTAAGCATTCTACCACTGAGCTACAATGCCATTCCCAATTTATTTTTAACTTGTCAACGAAGTGACTTAATTGAGAAAGTTTCTAAATATGTCTTAGTATTTTTGTAATGCAAAGCAAATAACCAGAGTCATCCTTTATGTGTTTACTTTGGCCATTGAGAGGGTTTGCTGACAGAGTTCAGGGCAGCCTAGACATTTGAGAAGTTCTTTCTTCACAGATTTCTATAGGGTGTTTTTAACACTAAATGCAAGTATGCTTAATATTCCTATGGCTCATTAACTAATTAATGATTGCTATACCTGGAAATAGCTAGTTTTGAAGGTAAATTCTGCCCAGTGGATTCACTGGAACAAGAACTTTTAGCAGCTTTTCCTTAGTGACCATGAAATACACTAGAAAAATATGGTTCACTCTCCTTATGAAGAAAGACACGCCAAGTTCAGATGCATGATGATTTTTTTTTGTTTTTGTGTTTGTTTTTTTATCCCCAGAATGGGGGTTTGAACTCAGGCCCTTGAGCTTGCTAGGCAAGTGCTTATTCTACTGAGCTATCTCCCAGCCCCTTGCATGCTGGTTGACAGAACCGGTCAGCATTTCTGTCATCTGCCCTCGGTGTTAGTTATGTTTTCCTTATTGCTGAGGCAAAATATCTGACACCCAACATGAAGGAAGGAAAGGTTTATTTAGCTCACAGTTGGTAGAGGTTTCAGTCCATACTTGGCTGGCTCTAAGGCAGAGCAACACATGGTACAGGGCAGCAGTTCCTGCTGGAGACAGCAGGAGCAACAAGGACACAGGGAGGGAGGAGAGGGAGCCTCTCTTCCGCCCTTATGCGGTAGGCAGGTGTGGCCCTCACACCATCCTCCCGCCCTCCTCTTGCACTGGCTCAGGAGGCCCAACAAGTGAGGCCCTGGCCCCTGCTGAGTGACTGAGTTGAGCTCTTCAACTTCTCAAGTGGACACAATGTATCAATCATTTCACCTTGGCTTATATAAACCAAAATAAAAATGGGGAGCGCAGCTGAACAAGAGGCAACTTCCTGAGTACAGTCATGTCACCTGGTGCTTTTTTGCTCCTGGAGCTCCCTTGAATAGGTTCTGAGCACCACTGTTTGCCAAACAGGTAACGGTAGGCACGTGAGCCTCAAGACATCACCTCGCTGGGCTCCTTCTTCCTAAAGTAGTGGCTCTCTTGGTATTTAAGGAACACGCATCCATGGAGGAAACTACAGCTAAAAACACAAACCCTTCCTTAGGCTTATAGGGACTTTACTATAATGACACCATGGACGATGATTAATGATGACATAGGTGTTAGAAAGCCCCCTTCCGCATTCTGTTGGCTATAATCAGCCAACCTTGGAATTCAGAGGGCACACACACCTCTCACAGACCCGACTGAGGGGCTAAAAGGCGCTTCCTCCCTCCTGTTTCTTTATCTAGAGTCACGACCTAAATTTGCAGTGTCCCCAAGGCTCCAAGCACTGGAGGCTTAACCCCAACCAGCCCTGTTGACAGCCAGGAGAGGAGCCAGGACCTGAGGGCTCCCGGATCGTCAGTGGGTCCATTCGGGTGAGCACTGGGCTGGAGCCCAGCAGGAGGAAGTAAATCCCTGAGGAGATGTTGAAAGGTGCCTGCCTCCCCTGCTCATCTTCCCCTTCTCTTCTCTCTCTCTCTCTCTCTTTCTCTCTCTCTCTCTCTCTCTCTCTCTCTCTTTCTCTGTCTCCCTCCCTCCCTCCCTCTCTCCCTCTCTCCCTCTCCTTTCCCTCCCTCCATGGACCACAATGCCAAGGTAACCCTCTCCTCCTCTCAGTTGTGTACATACATCAGCACTTTTGTCCCGGGAACAGCAACATGGCTGACACATGCATGGAACCCGGACTGTTTCTTCTGGTGCATTGTACTTTAAAAGCAGCTCCGCACTTTGCCCGCTCCTGTCCCTCAAAACAGACCTATGTAGCACATGCCTGAGTGGTCTAACTTTTAATTTCAGGATCAGGAGAGCAAAGTTTCTAGACAGAAGTGAAACAACTCCACAGTGACGTTGCTGGCAGGTGGCAGAACTGCACCTGCACCCCAGCCATCTGCGGGGCCCCTCCTGCTCCCAGGGCTGGCCTCACACTGGGCAGCGATCCTGGCTGAGAGGGGATGGCACTGCAACTTGGTCTCTACTGAAGGTTCCCTGGGTGGCTCAGGACACAGGCGGCACTGGGGATGCTCTGCCCCAATACCCCAGGGACCCCAGTGCTGCAGAAAGTCCTCTCACGGCTGTCAGGGTTAACACATCTAAACCAGGTGCCTCTGAAGCTGGCCTTGGGTACCCACAGGCTTTGGAGCACCAAGAGTACCATGACAGGATAGCTCCTTGCAAACGCAGAGGGATCAGATTCAATAAAAAAGGTCTCTTGTAGCAGCTTCAGGTATAAAGCACTCAACTGTGCACATCTAACTGGACAATTTAGTTGTGCTATGAAAGGAGGAAAAAGTTATGCCGGCAGGAGATGGTCGTGGACGCGGCGGAAGAGGCACGGGAAGTTTAGTTTCCACCATTTTTGAAAGAATTAAAATAGAATAAAATATGTACTGCATTTTACGAAATCTTCCTGAGGGGGAACCCTGGCTCATACTGAAGAAGAAGACACACGACTCCTGCTTCTGAATAATTTCTGAGGGACATTTTCCAATTTGCAGGCCTTCAAGTAATCCATCCAAACAGATTTATCTTTTCCATAACCTGGAAAACAGAGATGACACGAAAACGCACAAGATGAACCCCAAGCATAGGAATACATTAACTTTCAGGGTTGAGCCACGAGCAGAGCAGCCCACGGCCATGCACACTAAGACCTGCTACCTGCTTCAGTGCTTCCCTGACGCATCAAGTTCAAAGCCACGGTGTGGGGTCTCCTGGCACGCACAGCTTTACCTGCGAATGTTTATTTGCTGAGATGTGGAGGTGGGACAGTGGGACAGTGGAACTCTTGTCTCCCACAGAGGCCCTCCAGAGTGAGCGTAAGAGGAGGCCAGAACTGTGCTATCTATGCTGGAGGGGGTGCGTCTGTGTGGAAAGAGCTGCCCCTGTCCCTGGCCCGCTCCATCTGTTCCTGCCCCTGCTGTTCCTGCTACTCCTGCTGCTCCTGCTCTGGTCATCCATGGTGCTAAGTCCTGGTGGATGACAGGATCCCTTCCCAGCCCAAGGACCGCTGCAGCTACAACTTTGCCATCAAAGGATGCTTTAGCTTTCCAGTCCTGTATCCTTGGTGGCTTGTACAGTTCTAGCCCCAATAGCAGCACTGGAAAATCCTTTGCGGTGGGCCTCGCAGTAAGGATGCGGGTTACAGGCCCCACACCAGCGTCAAGGTGGCGGCCATGCCTCTGGCACCATGGCTGCCTTTGCCGCCTGCTTCCCGGGTCTTTGCACCGCACGCCATCCTCCTGCACAGGTGTCGGCTCTGCCTCGCCCCTGCTGGGGCTCTCGCCAGGCCGCCAGGCCGCCAGGCCGCCCCCTCGTTTCCTCCAGCCACTGGCCTCACTCTGTCTGCAAGAGCGCCTCAGGAGCCGTTCTCCAAACTTCCGCTCCCTCCCATCATCATGGAGATGAAGGCCGTTTTTTTCGCTGCCGCTCTGGCGTCTGCACATGGTCGGGGCTCCATGACACCTGCACGAAGGAGCCGCTGCCCGCCAGCAGCTCCCTAGAAACCCTGCGGCTCCCGAGGGGCGCCTGGAGGCTGGATACTGAGAATAGGACAACCACGTTCTGATTCCCACAGCGCCAGGCACGCCAGCCAGAGGACGCGCACAGGGGTCGGCTGCGGCTGCTCAAAGACAGCAGCCCTTGAGCGCTTGCTGACACGCCCTCAGCCGGCAGCACAAAGCAAGTGAGGAAGTCTTCCTCCCCTCCTGCCTGGCGCAGAGATGAGACTGTAATTCCCGTCAAAAGCCACCTGATAGAGGAATTTCTTCTCATAGTTCCACTTGCTCCCTGACTCTTAGTATGGCAAAACCATTTCCAGAAAATTAAGTTTCCTGCGGGCCCGCCATTGGCACAGGGTGGTCCTTCCTGCCAGCCATGATTTACAAATTAGTTGTCATCCCCTGCTTCATTTAATCGCGTTATGTTCAGTAGATGTTCCCACTTGTCTGCGGCCTGATTTACCTCAGCAGATATTTGTCCTACAAAGCCATCGACGTTCTTCTTGGAAAGACACTTGTTTCTAAATATGATGTCATAGTTCTCCCTTCCCCGTGTAGACTAAACTTTCATTCTGGAAATCAATTCACACCAGGCTCTCCCTGGCAGGACAGAATCTGAAGGAACACGAGGTGCTGTCTCCGAGTAGTAGGTACGCCCGGGCTCACCACCGGGCTGGCAGGTCTGCTTGGTCTTTCCGCCTGATAGCCTGAATGTCAGGGGCACCAGCCCTGGCGCAGAAGTCACAGCAGTCCAGATAGCCGTCAAAGCAAATGACTGAGGGGTGGCCACACACCCTCAGCTCAGAAAGTTCACACTTGTTCACTAAGGGTGTAGTCTCGAAGCAGACCCAATGTTCAAACGCTCTGTCAGTGCCATTAACATGGAAGAGCTGACTGTGCCAAGTGTAGCCCCTGAAGGAGGCTGTTTTAACAGAATGGTGAGATGAGTACTGTATCCAGACCTTTCTGGAAAGAATACAAGCTTTTATCCAATCTTGGAACCTGAGGTCAACTTACATATTTTCATTGGCCAGTTTATTTACTATTTCAATGCCTGTCCACTACCTTCAGAAATTCTGTGTCCTGCTGTCTGATGGGGATTCATACTTCAAGACAGTGTAGGCTAAAGCAAAATAATTATGGCCTTGATTCAACTCTGACACGTGAATCCAGCAGACCCAATAATGGCCATGATAAAACAGCCTTAGAAATCCATACTATAGACAAGTTGTACATGCTTAATAGCTACAATCAACCAAGTAAAGTAAATGAATGTGACTTCTGGTTCAATGCAATTAGAAATATGGACATGTTTTATGGATTTAATAATGTGTTTAGTAAACATTACATTTCATAAGCTGCTTACTTTTACCGATGTGTATTTCCCATACATTTTTCCTCTAACTTGCAAGTATCTAGATTAACATATAATTCATAGGTTTGAATATTATTCATATATGCTTCACATCAGTTCAACTAAAATATGAATAATTGTGACTGTGGACAGGCAAAAACAATGGGGTAGGATTCATAGATTTTTATCCACTTTAGGTGAAAGCCATTTACAAATCAAATCAAGAATCAATGCTGGGGGCCACCAAGATAACTTAGCAGATGGACTAAGTGCCTGCTTAGGCAAGCACATGCCTTTAATGTCAGCATTGACTCAAAAAAATATCTATAGTGCACCGGACCTTGTTTATAATGGAAAGTAATCATATTTACTTTTTTTCTAGAAAATTCTGCCTAGTTAGCCAAAGTGAATAACATGATCTCTTTCCTCAGCCACAGAAAGTACACAGAATGCAGATGGATGCCGTTATGGTTTATGTCTAGTTGTCCCTCCAAAGCCTCATGCAGGCATTGGGCGGGGATTTCTATAGATTGAGACTTGACTCATGACACACTGGGATTATGTGTTTTAGTACTGATGGGATTATCAGTCTGAGTAAGGCTGAGACTATGGGTGTGGTCTAGGGTGCATATCCTAAGGCAGAGAGCCTGAATGTAATGTAAAGAGTGACAGAGAGACAGACTCAAGCTGTAGCTGTTGCTCTGCTGCCCTGATTGGTTGGCTGCCTCTGCCACCATTTTGTTGCTGTTCCACCGCCATGAACTGGATGCTCTCTGTCCTGCTCCACTCAGCCTTGGGCCAGCTGAATATGGACTGAAACCTCCACGAACTGTGAGCTAAATAAACCTTTCCTTCTTTCATCTTGGGTGTAGAGTATTTGTCCCAGCAATGACTAAAAAGTAACTAAGACAGATGGCTAAGGTCAGCGCCTTCTAACCTCATTCAACTCTGAAAGCCATTTGCATGCCGTGGGATGGGCTGATCCTAAGAAATGTCAGGGTGTATCATTAGCCCCTGAAATTTCTTCTCAGCGGTATATAAGACGTTTGGCACTACTGAAATGTGGCCTCTCAAACAACAGAGCTTCTATCCCGGAGTAGAAATGGTGCGGTACCAGGGTCTAGAGGGCAAATGTTTGTCAGAGGATACAAAGCTACAGTTAGACAGGAAGAATAAATGATAAGGTTTAGGGGGATGGATATGGAAATGAGATTGATTCTATCATTCCACACTGCGGAATTCATCATACCATCACTGTCTACCGCACAATTATATAAAATTATCATCTGTCAAAAAATAAAAGCAAAACATTTAAAAATAGCTTACTACATAGTTTGGAAGCTCTGTCATCTAGCCAAAGACAAAAGGCTGCTCTTAAGTGTAAGTGACCCTGGGGGTGGCTTGTACACTACAGCATGCTTTGGAATAGTGACCTGTGAAGCTCCGTGCCCGGTCACCTGCTCAGTCGTTGCTTTGTCCAGTCTTCCTTTCTGGACCTCTGGATGACGAGGGCCTGCTGGCTTTATGCACTGCCTCTCTGAGGTCTGTGTGTTGGCTCCTCCTGCTTTTGGGGTGACTTTGCTATGAGGAGACTTCACTTTCACACAGCAAAGCACACTTCCTGCAGGGTGGTGCATCCATCCTGCCTCTGAATCAGTAGATATTCACTGAGTATTTTTTAAAAACCTATAGAAGTTTTGCTCTTGGTGTTTAAATGTACTATAAAACTGGAATTTTGTCATCTCTGCTGTGAGGCAGGGCCCTCTTCTTTCCACATGAGAAGTAATTTCTCAAAAAGTGAGCTTTTACTCCTCTGCACTGGAGCTGAGCTTCCAAGGCCCCTCTGCGGCTCCTCGCCCGCACATCCCCGGGCCTCATGCTGCCCCTCTATTCCGTTTTGTTGACCTATTTCCCTGTTTCAGTCTCCTTTGCTGACACCCCCGAGTCCTCCTACTTGGACTGAACAGCGAGATTTCCAGCTCTGACCCTGTTTGTTCTCCACAGAGTCCAATTGGCTCTGTTTTGCCACGGCCGTTTGTCGCTTCTCACACAGATTTCCAAGTTGCTTTGCTGTGTTCACTAATGGGCACTGCTCACTGCATCTCACCGTTGCACATAGATGTTTCCACAGAAGGCTTCCTAATCTTCCCCACTCTTATTTTCCTCAATATCAGTACTCTTTCCCACAGCCTTGCTGAATCATCACGGGCTGTGAGCCGAAATTTTTGAGAACATTCAGAATTACCAGTCAATTCGTTCTTAAATGCAAGTAGATTAAAGGGAAGTGAAGAATCAAATTTTCAACCGTTAATTGTGCTACTATCGGGGCCCGGCGGGATGGCTCAGTGGTCTAAAGCACCTGCTTGGGGAAGCTTGGGCGGCTTCAGGGACCACGGTTCGATCCCCGGCACCACATGCTGCGCCAGCCCTGCCCTCAGGGTGAGCCAGCCATAAAAATGAGTGAATAAACAAAGGTTCTGAAACAAGAAAAAAATAAATAAAATAAAATTTTAAAAAAATTGTGCTACTATCTGTAAACATAACTGCTTATTTATGTTTCTGTTCAGCTTAGTGTTTATTCTTTTCCAGTTGCTTCAAATCATTACACAGTGTAAAACTTATAGAAAGCTTAAAGAAAAAGCTACCAGAACAAAATGGTACAGGGCAGCGTGGCACACCCTCTGCCTGGATTTATCTACTGGGGCTCTCTTTCCTCTCGTGCTTTGGCACTTGGTGCTCCACGCGTCTGTGTGTACACACAGACGCACAGATGAGCTACTCGGGTGGTGCAGGTACCTTTCCATGACCCATCCTAGCGTCCTTCCCTGCTAAAGACAGCTTTTCCCTAGAGCAGAGCATTTCCAGGGTAGATCGCTGTCTGGCGGGGCCATGACTGCTTAGCTCCCAGCTTCCACAAGCTTCATGCTTAGAGGACGCCTTCAGCTCGCCTTCCATGCGCTTTCCACTTGAGCCCACTGTCCCAACAATGTGCTTTACAAGTTTCCCCCTCTTCCCATGAAACAATAAAACAGCAGCCTGTGCAGGGTAAGATATTAGTTACTTAGTGAGCAAATCTCTTTCATCTTCCTTGGTCAGGAACACGTCCTTGGCTTCATCTCTGTCTTTCGGGCACTGACATTTTAAAAACTAATACATTCTCTCCTGTCCTTTGACATTTTTTTCAATTAAATATTGTATTCTTCCCTTTCATCTGCCTGATACTCCCTCAGGATTAGAACATACATAGCCATCCTCGGCGCAGGTGCGGGATGTAGGGACGTGACCCTTCCTCCCTGGGGAGACTGGCCTCTCTCAGTCACAGCGCGGGCCAGCTTCTTCACCGTACAGCTACATAGTAACACACACACGCGTTCACACGCACACACGCACAAGGCGCACACGGCCTTGTGAATCCCTAGTCCAGTCAGATGCGTGCTGTTCTGACGGGTCTCTGACCTTTCCGCTACCTTCCTGTCCCCTCTGCCTTCTTGAGCGGATGGACCATTTGCTTCTTGCGAAGTCCTTGGTCTTCATCGCCAAGCCTCAGGCCGCTCTCCGCCTGGCAGCCTGAACAGACCTCCCGACTGGCACTGAGAACCCGACTGCTTCCTCTCCGTGATCCGCGAGGGCCAGTGCAGCTGACCCTGTGCACGCCCACTACGTGAGTTCCGGTTTTCTTTGTTTCAGTGCTGTTGTGCTATTTAACATGTACGCATGCGTTTCGATTTGCTTTCTGCTCTGAATAATTGATTACCTGAGTAACATCATGCTTGAAAAGGTTAAAATTGTCCCAAAAAGGTGCTCAGGGACGTATCTCCAACTCCCCAAATGCCCTCTCCCGCAGCTTCTCTTCAGGGCAAACTGCTCACTGCTGCCTGGCTTACTGTTCTGAAATTCTTTCTGTGAAGCAGTTGCGAGTATCGCTTTCTCCCTCCCTGGCGCTCTCTTTCTTTTCCCATGTCCTCTGCTTCACAGCTGGTACCCTTGCAGTGCGTAAGTGCGCGCCCCTGCTAGGGAGCAGGAACGCAGCCAGCCGGACAGCTCTGAGTTGGGCCCCTTCCCCTCCTCTCCACCCTCCCGCCCCATCTCAGGACCCCCTTCCCATTTGCAAAAGAGCTTCTCCCTGTTTCTCTTTGCCCGTCTTTTATCTTTTATTTTATTTTATTTTATTTTATTTTATTTTGAGACAGGGTCTCACTGCAGTTAAGGCTGGCCTTGAGCCCAGGCTGGTCTCAAACTCACACCAATCCTCCTGCCTCAGCCTCCCGAGTGCTGGGACTACAGGCGGGAGCCACCACGCCCGGCTTCTTTTATTCTTTTCATCATTTGTGGGTGAAGCTTCTCACATGAGAAAAGCTGGGCAGCGGTCAACCTTGCGTCTGATGTGCCTCATTCCTCGGACTCCTCGTTTTCCCTCCCTCCGCGCAGGGAAGGCCGCGCCCTGCGGGATCGGCCACGCATCACCCTCGCCCGCCCCTCCCCTGTCTGTGGCCGCCCAGGGCACCCTGGTCCGCAGTCCCCACCACGCATACGGCCCCCTCTACACTCGATCCACACCTTCTCCATATGAACTTCAAGCTATTTGAAAATGTTTATGAATTGGCTGGCGAAATGTTGTCGAAAAATTGCCTGTGTTCACAGACTGCTGTAGAAGCTTCCAAGCGAAATCCTAGAAAGATGACAGCACCCACAAAACACACGGCAAGCATGAGCGATTTCTCAGGGACGCTTTATTTTTCCCAAAACCAAACGTCGTGTATGTGTCCACTCTCCCAGCCTTCTTCTCTTTTGCTTTGTCCCCGGGCATGGTGGCTGTCACACATTTTGCGAGCCCGCTTCCTGCTCACTCCCTTAAAATCTCTCAGCTAACTCCAAACAAACTGCCCATGCGCACCTGTGCACACACGCACAGGGCGCTCACACAGAGCACACAGGAAGGACTCACAGTAGGACAGCAGCCTCCTGTGCAGAAAGGCAAGTGAGAATCTGTAGAAACGGACCCAGCGCAGACCGGAAAGCCGCTGAGCTTGGGACAGAAGGAAGCTGCGTGCCTTGAGTGTGAGCCCCAGCCAGGTGCGGCTCCGGGAGCCCTGGAGAGCTGGTAATTCCCAGCCAGGAGTGAGGAGGTCCAGGTGGCTCTGGGCAGTTTCAGAAAAGTTTGTCCTTCAAACCCATGAGGGCTTTTTATTTTGTGCTAAGTGACACTACCAGGCTAGGTGACACAGTGTGCTTTGGGGGGCTTCAAATGAAAACTAAAATGTTCATTTTGACATTCCAAAAGGGAAGATTTAGTGAGAAATGTCACTGTCTTTCATCAGTCTCTTCTGTTCTATGGTTTATTTATGATATGACACATTGAAAATATGTGTCTTCTCCAAAAATCTTATGTTTTATGGACACAGTGGATAGCTATGTTTATAAAACCACATTTTATAAGGAAAAGAAACTAGACACAAGTAAAGCAAACAGGAAAGTCCATTAAATTCAGGTATAAAGAAAAATCCTAACATTGGTAGAACTGCCCACATTTATAGCTAAGCAACCTCCTGGCCAGCACAGGGCCGAGGACTTCTCAAGGTCATGCGGCGAGTTCGGTAGCAGAACGGAACTAAGAATGCAACTTTTGAACGACTGCCAACTGTTTGTCCCGAGGAAGGGGACAGAGCTGGCAATAAAATCTGGCCCGAGGCCACCACGGCCACAAGGACAGTTCCAAAGAGCTGCCGCGTGCTCCTCTCTGAGAACACAAGGGGTTTGGCTCTGTCATTTTCTTTTCCCAGAACAGCCACCGAATAATATTTTCTGGTATGAAACTGATTTAGTTTGTCACTAATGGTGGAAAAGTAGTGTTCAAAGCTCTACGCCTCGTAGCAAAAGCAGGAACAAATTATAGCCCATTATTTAAAAAGCTGGCAAAAAACGAGCCACAGCTGGGGAGGGGCCACTCCAGGAGCACATGCAGAGGCCATGAAGGCAAGACTGCTGAGGCAGCAAGGTGCAAGGGCCACCAGGCTGGCGTGGCCTGTGGACAGCAGCTGACCTAGGTGCAACACACACAGCTCTTGGGTACTCCAAGGACAGTGTGGGCAGAGCTCTGTGTCCCCAGGAGCCCCTCAACGGCAGCAGGGGATGGGCTCTGCAGCAACTCTATGTGAGCTGCCCCGTGCCACGCAGGGCAGGTCAGCACCTGCGGAGCTGCCAGGCCCATTGCGCGACCCACCTGAACTTATGCTGCAAGAAGCAGGGAAGCGCTGTGGGAGCTCAGGCAAGGCACCTGAACCGGGCCTCAGCACGGGACTGTGGCCCAGAGCCCAGCCCGAACTGTCATCCGCGGGGGCAGACCCAAACAAGGCAGTGGGCGCTGGCTGCACTGGCTGCTCGAGGA
The DNA here is from genome assembly GCA_004027025.1 of Myocastor coypus. NCBI lineage: Eukaryota > Metazoa > Chordata > Mammalia > Rodentia > Myocastoridae > Myocastor > Myocastor coypus. The sequence goes on along the minus strand of PVJA010004946.1, from coordinate 67,063 downwards.
GACTCGCCTCCGCAGCACCCCATGCCTTAGTTGTCCAGGGGAGCCTCCAGGACTGGGCAGTCAGGACTCTAAGTGAGACAGTGGGGTCCTGAGTGGGCAGAGGGGGAGACCAGTCACGGGCAGCAGCTATAGTGAGGAAACCCCATATTCCTAGTAGCGGAAATAAAGAATGAGGCCCAGCCACAGAGCCTGAATGTCCCCTCCCGGAAGCCACAGGCGGCGATGCGTGCATTGAGTGAACACCAGCGGAGCCCTTGACTCTGGGCCAGATGCCGCCCTCGGCGTCTCCTGCATCTGAGAACACTGGACTTTAGCACCGCCCTGCGGGTCCTGCGGCTGCACACTGCTCACAGCAAGGGTCAGGCTGAGGCCACACGGCAGGCACAGCGCTCGAGTGCAGGCACTGGGAGGTCCTGGGGCGCTGGGCCACCTCGGACTAAAGGCTGTGTGCATAATATTTAAATCTTTATTCTGTAATTAAAATAAAGAACTCCTTAAATATCTAAAGCCGGCAATAGCGTATGCAGCCATTCAGTGATGCCTGGGTGCCAAAAGTTTAAACCAAGGCCGTGGAGAGAACTTTATGAGGCAGGACTGAATATCTAATAAAGGTGCCACTGTGGATGGTAGGCCAAGGATAAGCAGGGCCACGTGACTGTCCACTGGAGAGAGAGATTAGGCTAGACTCCCACACGACATAAGTCACATAGCCACTGGATGGAGCAAAAGGACATGGATCGCAGTGGAATACAACACAGCCATTAAGAGTGAGGGGCTCAGAGGCAGGTCAGATGAGGCGGCTGTGAGATAAGCATCGAGCAGTAGGTGTGTTTCCGCCTTTTGTCTGCGAAGGCTATGCACGTGGAGGCTACTCACTTGTCTACAGAGCTGCAGTCAGTGTAAAGATCCAGGTCGGAATGAGTGACTCACACAGGAAGAAGTACAAAGGAAATACTTTATTTTTGTATTCTTCTGTCTCCTGAGGGCCCTTGAAAGGCACTGCAGCGTCCAGAAGGTTGGCACGCATGCATCTACCACACAGCGCTGGGCAGCAGTGCTGCTGGGTGGCGAGGCAGGGGGCAGCCGTCAGAGGCAAACGGAGGCCCCTGGTCGGGAGGGCTGCAAGCCTCCTTCTCCACAGGGCAGCACCGCAGCAGCCCGCAGAAGCCACGGCACACACTGGGGCGCCTGACTCCATTCTCGTGCTCCTATAGGGTGCTCTGGGTGCCCACAATGAGTCTTTTCACCATGAAAATTCACGGGGCCCCACGTACTGGGCGAGCCTGTGAAACCCCCTCGTTTTCCCAGTGGCAAAGGGGGCACACGGCAAGAATGCTTCACACCGCTTCTGGATTTCTTCTGTTCTAACCACGGAAACTGTGGTAAACCCCAAAACTAGACACATGTGGCCCACTGTGTTTGCGCCGAGATGTGCAGGGAGCACAGACTTATTCTCGGACGGAAACTTTTTTCTATTCTTGGTCAAACCGCACCTCAATAGAGCTGCTCTTAACAGCAAGGCAGAGATGAATTCTTGATATCTTTACATTTGCTGAATCCTGCCAGATTTTAAGTAAAGTTAGCATGGAAATAGCTCTAAGCACTTCGCAAAGGATGCTAGCAATAGCTTTTGCCAGCTGCTCAAGTATGCTGCTTAGGCAGGAGTGCAAGACTTGATAATTCAAGAAAATCTGGAGGCCGGCGAGATGGCTCAGCAGTCTAAAGCACCTTCTTAAGAAAGCTTAGGCAACCACAGGGACCATGGTTTGATCTCTGGCACCATATGCTGTGCCAGCCCCACCCCCAGGACAGGCCGAGCCAGCCATTAAAAAAAAAAAAAAAAAGGAAAATGGAAAATCTGGCATTGGCATTCTACCAAGGAAATATATATCAGGAGATTTCAGTGACCAGAATGCAGAGGTCCCCTCAAATTCCCATCATGCTATGCAAGCCAAGTATGTTCTCCATTATGTATTTTTTTAAACAAAAAAGATCAATTTTGTCCATTTATTCATTAGTTTTAGAGGGCAAAATCATTGCCTACCTAATGCTCTGTAATTTGCTGAAAAGCTTCTGCTAAAACAACAGTGAAAGTTTGGTGTTTGCGTCTCCCTAAATTTCTATGCCAGCACCACTTTCTTGTTGTGAATATTTTTCGTACACTGACTCTGAGCTCAGCCTAGCTTGCTGCTGCCAAGATTATGCTGACAGGGATTGTACAAATAGAGAACATGGTATTCAGTGCTCAACAGAAATGCACTTTAATGAGTCAGGTTGATTCGATTCTTATTGGCTTGGGGTTAATCCATTCTGCTACAATCTCAGATGGAAAAATTCTCATTTCCTCAGACTCTACTGATGCTACAAAAGTCGGCTGCATGGAAATTTTAATATGCACCCTGACAGCTGACTACACCAGGGCCTAAGAAGTGCAAACACGCACGGCTGGGGCCGGGCAACCTGAGAGGAACAAAGAGAAACAGCCTACAGGCACCCAGCAAGACACAGGCAAGGGCGCCGCCCCGGCTTCTGAAGCTGCCGGTATGCAGGCTGCCATCACCGGATGGATCCCACCACCCACTGGCCCATGCCTAAGACTAACACACAGATTTTTTTTTTTCCAAGTGGTTTAACTGTCCAAGAGAAAAAAGGCCAGGAGACCCCTGGTATAAATCCCCTTTCACTGAGAAGTCACATCGACCCTTGACTCTGGACGCTCCCCTTTCTTCCTTTAATTTGTCTTTCTTCTGAAGAGCTCTGAGCTCTACATCCAGCTTCTGGCTGGCACTGCAGGTAAGCAGGCTTGCAGCGGCTTCCAGCTCCCCCCAGGAGCAAAGCCCCAGGCTATGGGCTGCAAACTGCAGCCTGGGATATGCTAGCTCCCCGCAGGGACCTCACACCACACCACGCAGTTTCCCCGAGGACCGGGAGGGCATCTGGGCCACAGGACCAGGCTGTGGCTTCCACCTGCTGTGGCAGATAAACCGAGTGGATTCTTTCTGCTCCTCAGGACCCCAGCCGTTAACCAGTCGGCAGACTCCACGTCATGGGCAACCTGCTCTTCTCGTTAAACGAGCTCCATCCACCTTATGATTGAAACCTTGACCAAGAACTGAACATGATGCATGCAATGTGCTTCGAAATGTATTTTTCTTTTCCCAGAAACATTAACGACATCACCTCTAAACTCAGGGTGGCAAAATTCATATAGAAGACAAATGCAGGTAGGTCATCAAATAAACGAAGGCAAGAAGCTGAGATTGTGTTCGCTCCTCAGCAGGACACAGTGCGCATCTGTCTGGTGAGGGTCTGTGGAGGACATCCTGCGGAGCCTCCCTGTAGCTCACGACGGACGCCTGCAGCACCGTCTAAAGAGGATCAGTACCTCCAGGTGGCTGTCACGAAATGTGGACATACGATTCCAGCAAGAAGCAGGACACTTCAGTAAGCAGGACACCTCCGGGTGTCCAGCTGCTTGCAGTGAGCTAAAGCAGGGCAGGAGTTTCCCGGGAGCCTCTTTCTGCACCTGCAGTGCTAAATAGAAACCTAGACATGGGGAGAAAACACTCCTAGACTTCTTGGATCCGACTCAGGTGGGCAGGAGGGGTAGAGAAATTAGACTTTTAGAAATTGAGACCCAGGTGAAGAAGGCCAACTTAGAGGCAGAGCTGTTCCTTCTGCTTAGACTTTAAGGAAGAAAGCCACAGGCTGCCTCCTGTGAGCAGGAAGGTGTCACTCCCTCCCTGAATAGGTGCGATCTGATTCTCCTAGCATGGCTAGAACCTTCTTAGGGGCATGCGTGGATTTCTTGCCCAAATAATACCAACTTATAATGGCTTTTCGGAGAGGACGAGGGACAGCCTGGCACAGAACACAGGGCAGGTGAAACGCAGAATTGCCCACACACATCGCTGTCTCCTCTGGGGAGAAGTGGCCAGAGGAGGAGCCGGGTCTGTCCCCACTCTGACACAATCTGCTTCTTCCTGAAGTCCCCCAAAAGGGAGATGGTCTTCTGCTTCCAGGTAAGTGATGGAGAGCCAGAGAGAGCAGCATCGAGCCCTCCACAAAGAGCAGACAGGGGAGCCAGGCCAGGGCCCAGGGAAGGGAAGAAGAAAGAGAGGATCCCAGAGTCCCCAGAGAGGTGACCATTCCAGGAGACACATATACCTGGGCTGTCTGTCACTGCCCAGCATGGTGTGAGGAGGGGCCAGGGGGTTGCCTACTGCTTATGCCATCTAGGACAAATCTGGGCAGGAGGAGGTGAATTCATCGAACAAGGAGGAGAGGGAACAGGAGTGACTGGAACAAGCAGGACACGTAGCAAGAGCAGATGAGCCGGGGGGAGGCACACACCATGAGGCCCTGGTGCAGGTGCCTGTGGCTGTGAAGCCCTGGAGGTCACTTCGGAGGGACACTTTCAGGGACTGGTGGGAACAGGTCCGAGCTGCGGGACTGGGAGGTGGAAAGGTTAGAGTACCAGGAAAAGAGAGCTGGAGGGCTACGATTTCCAGGTGCTGCCCTGGGCTCTAGAGGAGGGTTCTGAAAGCCTGGGCAGCATTAGCTGGGCAAGCGCGAGCAGACCTTGGCCACACTGTGTGTGAGAAAGAGGCCTTGGATGGCTGGGCTCCAGCTGCAGCGCTTATGGCTGGTGGGGGAAGAGCTGTGGGAAAACCCAGTTCATGCAGGTGGCAAGAAGGGTGGTAGGGCCTCTGCAGCAAGCCCACAGAAGCAGAAGGGCATGGTGCCCACCAGGATTCTGCCCAGTGCTCAGTGCTGCCTTCCCAGAGCAGGAGAGACCTGGCCAGGCTACCTGGCTGAGGGCTCGGGCCGCTGGGCACCACCCACATGGCCTGCAGATGCTGCACAGCTGTGAGTGGCCTGTGGGGAGCAGGGCTCATCTGGAGTGCGACCCAGGCAGCAAGATGAGAAGATGACAGGGTGACACAGACTCCAAGGAGCCCTGCCAAGGAGCCACACAGGCTGTACCATGGCCAAAGGAACCCAGGACAAGAGGGCAGCTCGGGAGATGGAGATGGGGCCAGAGGACCCTATGTGAGGCCATGGGTGGTGAGATCCGACAGGCATACACTGGAGCTGAGAAGCCACCAGAGGGGGCAGTAGAGGAATTAAGAAGGCAACAGAGAGGCAGTCAGGATGGGGACCCTCCCAGTACTATGGGGACATTGTCCATGTACACAGAACCAATCAGAAACTTGCTACTTTCAATCCTTCATTTGCATTTGATGGTGCTTAAATGGCCAATCAAAAGACACTCTTTTTAATCCTTCACTTACATGTGAGTGCAACCAATCAAAAGACTATTCCTGCTAGTGGTAGTAATCCTACTCTCAGGTAGTCTCAACTTCAAACGAAGAATGATCAAATGAAATAAAGAAGGCCACTGCATACTGGTTAGGGAAAAATTCAAGAGGAAGAGATAATACTCATGTATGCACCCAACATGGGAACATGTAGCTAAATAACACAAGTCTTAATGGACATGAAAACTTTAATGCCCAATGCAACAATCTTAATAGGAGACCTTAACATCCCCTTATCCCAAAAAGATAGGTCAAGCAGAAAAAAACTTAGCAAAGAAATAACAGAACTGAACCAGTACTTAGAACTAATGGACTTAGTGAATGTATACAGAGTGTTCTACCCAGCCATTTCTGAATACACATTTTTTCTAGCTGCTCATGGGACATTCTCTAAAATAGGCCACATGCTAGTCCATAGGTCATGCTTACACATGTGCAAGAAAACAGAAGTTACCTGACCACAGTGCAATGAAACCGGAAATAAATGACAAAAGAAACCACGAGAACCCCATAAACACATGGAAATTAAGCAGCACCCTCCTCAGCAACCAATGGGTTACAGATGAAATTAAACAAGAAATCAAACAATATCTACAATTTAATCAAAATTCGAACACAACTTTTCTGCATTTATGGGATTCAGTGAAAGCACTTCTTAGAGGGAAATGTATAGCTCTGAGCTCACACATTAAGAAAACAAGTGGGAACAGATAAATACTCTAATGATGCACTTTGATCATCTAGAAAAGTGAGAGCAAACCAAACCCAAAGCCAAAGACAGGAGGAAATTATAAAGATTAGAGCTGAAATTAATTCAGTCAAGATGAAATAAATCAAAAATCTGGTTCTTAGAAAAATTAAATAAAATTGATAAGCCCTTAGCTAACGTTATCAAAAAGAGGAACGGGGGGAAAAAACACCTCAAATTCAAGCAATAAGGAATGAAAAGGGTAAAATTACTACAGACCCAGTGGAGATTCAGAAGTTCATTCATAGCTACTTTGATAATTTTTACTGTTAGAGAATTGAAGACACAGATAAAATGGACAGATTCCTAGAAAAGTACAAATTACCAGAACTGTATCAAGAAGATATAGGAATGCTCAACAACACAATAACAGCCAATGTAGTAAAAACCTACAGACAAAGAAAAGTCCAGGTCCTGACAGATTCACCACTGAGTTCTATAAGAAATTTACAGAAGATATAATCCCTCTACTCCTCAAAATCCTCCTCCCAAAATTATTCCAGGCAGCAAGTATTATATTGATGCCCAATCCAGAGAAGGATGCAACTAATAAAGAGAACCACAGGCCAATCTCTCTCATGAACATAGATGCAAAAATTCTCAACAAAGTCCTTGAAAATAGAATACAGCAAATTATCAAGAAGATAATACAGGGCTGGGGAGATAGCTCAGTAGAATAAACACTTGGCTGGCAAGTGCAGGGTCCTGAGTTCAATCCCTGGTACGAAAGAAAAAGAAAGAAAGAAAGAAAGAAAGAAAGAAAGAAAGAAAGAAAGAAAGAAAGAAAGCAAGCAAGCAACAAGATAACACACCATGACCAGGTAGGATTCATCCCAGGGATGCAAGGATGGTTTACTATACACAAATCTGTACACGTAATACACTATATCAATAGAGCCAAACCCAAAACCGCATGATCATCTCTATTGATGACAAAAAGGCTTTCGATAGAGTGAACACTCATTCATGTTCAAGGTCTTACAGCAAATTGGAATAGTTGGCTTCTCCCTCAGTCTGATAAAGGCCATCTATGACAATCCAACAGCTAACACAATTCTATTTTTTAAAATTTTTTTTAAAGAATTTTTTATTTTATTTATTTATTTTTTTCTTGTTTCAGAACCTTTGTTTGTTTATTCACTCATTTTCATGGCCAGCTCAGCCAATCCCGAGGGCAGGGCTGGCGCAGCATGTGGTGCTGGGGATCGAACTGCGGTCCCTGAAGCCGCCCAAGCTTTCCCAAGCAGGCGCTTTAGACCACTGAGCCATCCTTCCAGGCCCCTAACATAATTCTAAATGGGGAAAAAATGAAGTCTTTTACTCTCAGATCTGGTACAAAACAAGAATGCTCTCTATCACCACTTCTTTTCAACATAGTTCTGGAAATAATTAGCTACAGCCGTTAGGCAAGAGAGATAAATAAAAGGAATAAGAATAGATAAGGAAGATGTTAAACTATCATTATTTGCAGATGACACGATAGTCTACTTGCAAGACCAAAAAACTCCACAACAAAGCTGCTAGAAATAATACACAAATTCAGTAGCATACCAGGGTACAAAGTCAATACCAGAAAGTCAGTAGCATTCCTCTACACAGACAACAAACATACTGAGAGGGAAATCAGAGAAACAATATCTTTTACAATAGCACCATGGAAAAAGAAATACTTAGGAATTAACCTAACTAAAGAAGAGATCTGTTTAATGAAAACTATAGTATTTTGACAAAAGAGATTACAGAGGATTTCAGAAAATGGAAAGATATTCCCTGCTCCTGGATAGGAAGAACCAACATTGTGAAGATGGCCATACTCCCAAAATTATTATAAGGATTTAATGCAATCTTTATCAAAATACCACCAACATACCTCACAGACCTGGAGAAATTCCTACAATTTATTAGGAACCAAAAAAGACCCAGAATAACAAAGACAATCCTGGACAGCAAAGATAAGGAAGGAGGCATTACAATTCCTGAAAAACTGGCTCTCGACCCAAATCTATCACTATGCACTAAACTAAAGTCAAAATGAGTTAAATATCAGAAACACTAAATCTCCTAGAGGAGAAAGTGAGAATAAATGTTGAAGATATTAGCATAGGCAAACAGTTCATGGACAAAAATCAAAATGCATATATAACACCGGAAAGAATGAACAACTGGGACCTCATCTTGCAAAAAGTTGTTGCACATCAAAAGAAATTAGCAACAGAGCGAAAAGACAACCCACAAATTTCAAAAAATTTAACTTATGTATATTCAGACCAAGGTCTTCTATCTAGAATTTAAAAAGAACTAAAAATCATTAGGGTCCCAAAATTTAGACCCAAGACAGAAATGGGCATCTCAGATGAACATGCATTTCTCAGAGGAAGAAATACAACAAGCCTATAAACACATGAAGAAATGTTTCACATCGCTAGCCATTCATGAAATGCAAATTAAAACAATTCTTTGATACCATCTCTCCCAGAAAAAAATGGCTACCTTAAAGAAATCAACTAACAACAAATTCTGGAGAGGCTGTGGGAAAAAGGAACATTTCTACACTGCTGGTGGGAATGCAGACTGATACAACCATTATGGAAAGCAGTGTGGAGACTCCTTTAAAAATTAGAGCTGGAAATCCCACTCAATCCAGCCATTCCCCTACTAGGAACTTTCCCCGAAGAACTGAAAACATATCACAGTGATGTTTGTCCACCTATGTTTATAGCAGCACAATTTGTGATAGCCAAATCATGAAAACAACCAAAATTCCCATTATCTGAAGAATGGTTGAAAAAGATGTGGTGTTTTTATACAATGGAATATTACTCATCTACAAAGAATGATAAACTAGAAGACTTCATATGTAAGTAGATGTGTCTTGAAGATACACCCATAAGTGAAATAAGCCAGGACTACGCATGTAAATGTCATATTGTCTCCGTAATGTAAGAACACAACAGAAGAAATAAAAAGAAAAAGGCATAACACGGCTGAATGGAAATCAAGAATTTCAGGATTAAACAACAAAGAGACAACAAGTAGGTCAGTTAGGAAACATGGCAGGGGCAAAACTATGCACTTATATACACAGGAAGAATTAGACAGTGGTCCTAAGACTCTCCAACAAGTTTGTGAGACTCAGGGTAGCAATGTGTAAGACTAAAACCGTGCTTGGGACGCCGGTCATTCCGGTCTTTTAGATGCGTGCTGCTTCTAATGTCACTTCAGGTATTGTCATACTCTCTCGAGCAGATGTTTGTTTTAAAAGAAAACAAAAAAAGGTAATTGAAGAGAACACAAGACAAGGAAAAGTGCCACAGGATTGCTTAACAACTTAAGCTTGCAGAGCAAAAATTAGAGAAAAAGAAGGGCTACAAGGATAGCCAATATTTTGGCTCTACCCATCAAGGTCAGTGAAGACTCAGGACTTAAAAGAACCTGTACTGCAACATCCTATAACTCATTAGGGTCCTAAATTTTCTTTTCAAGGAGATTATGGGGCCACAGACAGAAGGGATTGACGATGTGTAGTGTGCCTAAAGAGAGTCACCTAGAGAGAAAACATTCTCTCAGGCTTTCACAGAGAGCAAACTGGTCAAGCAATGGCAGTTACTTATCCAGATAGCTGACACTAACAAAAGTTCTACAAAATGCTGTACATGGTTTTAAGGTAAATCTTGAGAGGATTCGACTGACCTTGTTAGATACAGAAGTTACATGCTTTGTTACATAGGTCTTACTTAAACTTGAACTTAACTACCCAGCAGAAAATTATAACCATGAGGCATAAAAAGTAAAGTCAGATTGATATGCTGAGCTGTAAAAGGCTCAAGTCAACAACTCTGACATTGCCAGTTCTGCCGATAACCCACTATTCTCGTGGCATATTGGACTATGCATACAACTGCTTTCTGTTAGTTCAGTGAGAAGAAATATTTGTACCAATAGTGTTTAGAAAGTTATCATGTCTGCATCTTGTACTCAGAACAACTACTATGAAGACAACAATGTGAATTGTATTAGCTATTGTGGTTGTCTTACTAATGTGTTGTGAACCTGTCCCATTGTTATTTCTTATTAAAAGTAAAATAAAATAAAATAGCTGAGAAGAAAAAAAAACGACTATCCCTGCTCCATCATTTGCATACAGCAGGAGGCCAAGTTTTCCTGTAGCTCAGTTTCCATGGGATGTCAGGCCAAGTGAGTCATAGGACCACTGTTCTGATGCCTTATTTACATGAGGTAGAGCTAGCACAGCGTTTAGATATGAAGGCCATTTCCCTTCTCCTTGGGGCTACATGGCTAACATGTAAGACCTCCATGAAGAAGACCAAGAGAGTTGGCTTTTTCCACTATGACTTTTATTTTTTTCTGAAGCACCAAATATTTAAAATCTGATAGAGGCATCCCTGTTTACCAGGGCCTAGTTCTGTCTTTAGCTTGTCTTCCCAGCAGTCCAACCCCGGCTGGTAAGAGGCTCTCTCTGCCTAGGGATGAGAAGCAGTGACTGAGGACACAGGGTTGAGTGGTGCAGTGCGACCAGACTGTGATGAGGTAGGTGGTCAGGGCAGTGTGCCCAGGTTCACAGTGTGTGGGGCTCTGTGGTGGGCATGGGTAGAAATCGGGCAGGCGACAGCGGCCCAGCACACAGATGTGACAGAGCAGAGCTGGCAGGCTTCTGCGGCTTGTGGAAGGGGAGGGTCTCAGGCAGAACACGGACCTCTGAGGCCCGCAGAGAAAGGAGAGACACGAGAGGCTTTGAGTGGGGTGGACTGAACAGTGACACAGGTGCCAGTTCATGAGACACCGCGGCCCGCCCAGGAGCAGCAGCGCAGCATGCTAAGCTAGCGAGGCTGACCACGGAGGCCACAAGGACAGGCCCAGCTTGGATATGGTGGGCAGCAAGGGGGACAAAGTTCACGGGAGGCGTGCCCCAGGGCAAAGGTGCCAGGACAGGCAGGGTGGCCCAGAAGTGCTTCTCCTACCAATCTCAAAACAAAGGCGAACTACTGTCTAAAGTTCCATACCAAACCAGTTAGGCTCGCTGCAATGGAGAAGAAAAACAAATGGTTTTAAGTTTGTTCTGCCACCGGAAGGTATTTCTATCTTTGTGGGCTCGTTACCCCAGCTGGTAAAATAAATTATAAAACACAAAACACTTGACTTCTTCTTGTACAAAAAGAAATTTAAAAAGATCTGCAGGTGTAAAAAACTTGGAGTACAAATAAAATAGGCACATTTGTTTGTTAAATTCTGTACCTGTTCAGCACGATGGAGCTGAGTGTCTGTGTGGTTTTGGCACATCTTCAGAAACTCGAATGCTAGGCTGGACACTGTGTTTTAAAAGTGAAACTCCTATTATCTTTGGAATAGTTTTCCACTCAGGATGGGCAAGCGACTTCACGGTTCTCTTCAGCGCTTCAGTGTCAAGAGCTGGGAGGGCCATCCCAGCGGCGGACCTCGGTGACATGATGGCGGTATTTGTGCAGTGGCAGTGCACTCTAATCAAGAGCACACCGTCAAGGTAGCATTGAGTTCAGACTGAAGCCCTCTGGGGAGACGGGTGTCAGTAAGACTCACATCGATTGTACGCCATGTTTGCTTCATCTTAGAATATAAACGTCAGGTTGGGGCAGCGCTGCATCTTGGATGCGGGCGTCTTCTCTGGTCAGGATGAGAGACTGGGCGTAGGAGGGGGGAGCTCGGCACTTCTCTTCGCTCCCAGTGAGGTGCGGTTGCGTCCTGGGCCCGAGCGCCTGCAGACCTCACACCACGTGCGCCTCACTGCCAGCTCATGATCCCCTCTCACTGCTGCTGTGGTCTTACGGGCAGACCTGACATGCGCACGAGGCCGCAGGATTCTCAGAGCCCTCACTAGAGAGCCGTGAAAATCTTGTCCCAGTTCATCTGTGCACCACTTGCGCACCCAGAGCCTTCAGAAGGCAAGCAGATTAGAGGAGAACCAAGAGGCAGCCAACCCGTCAAGCGGATCTGTGTCTCAGACCCTAACGCCCCGCTGCCACCTTCAGAGTTGACAGATATCAAAGTTCCCTCGTGGTTTACAGCTCCATTATTAACCAAAGAACTGTGAGAGCCCACCAGAAGCTCACTGCCTGGCTCCACTCCATGGAGCCCCTCAGGCCCTGCACCCCGCTCTGGGATCTCTGCCTGTCTTCAAGGGCCACTCAGGAGTCTTCCTCTCCCTTCTGTGCTCAGGACAGAACTCTGTGACACAGAGCCGAGATTCTCACGCTTCCCACAGTGCTGCAAAGATTCATCTTGGGAGCCCCTGGCTGTTTATTGTTCACTGTTAACAGAAGAACATGCAGAAAAGCATGAAGGAGAAACTCCGTCCTACAGCCGTCCTCGCACTGGCTGATGGGTCTAAGGGGCTTTCATAGGAGAAGCTCTGGGAAGAGCATGCAAGGCACCACAGGCTGGGTGACGGCGTGCAGGGCACCGCAGGCTGGGTGACGGCGTGCAGGGCACAGCAGGCTGAGTGACGGCGTGCAGGGCACAGCAGGCTGGGTGACGGCGTGCAGGGCACCGCAGGCTGGGTGACGGCGTGCAGGACCCAGCCCGAGGATCTGACACTTTGCCGAAGGGCCAGAGAGTGTCTTGCTCTACAAACTAGCCTCTACTCAGTCCCAACACCCAAATAGCTAATGCCACCCTGGAGGAGGACAGGGAGGATCCTTGCCCTGGAATGCTGACTGCGGCAGAACAGTCCGCAGGTCTTGTTCCTAAGGTACGATATACTTCAGCGATGACTGGTTCCACGGAAGTTCCACTACAGTCCCTACTTCTCAATTTGTGGCTCCTGAGCACCTGAGGCCTTGCACGGTGGTGCCATCAGGCTGGTGTCTTCTGGGTCATCCTCTGCCTGTGGGCCTCAGCTGGGCTACATCTACTTTCAGGGGCCCTGGCCCAAGTCACCTCCTGACCTGCAGCAGCTCTACACCAAGACACAGGGTGGTTACAGCCTAAGAGAAGAAGGTCACTGGAGGTTAGACTGTCTCTCCTGGGTCGAAGCAAACTCTCTGCAAAGAACTCCTGCACTTGGAATAATAAGAAGCCTCCGACAGCCTCCTAGGGCCAGGGGTTCAATCCTGGGGCCTGCTGTGCCAGCCCTGCCCCAGCCCCCAAGTGCGCTGAGACAACAATTGAGACTGGACATAGGTGCACAGCTATAATCCCAGCTCTTGGGAGGTTGTAAACAGGTGGATCACTACAAGTGCGATCTAGTAGTGAGTCCTTGAACATCCTGTAGACCAGCGGTTCTCAACATGTGGGTTGAGACCCTGGCGGGGGTCGAACGACCAAAACATAGGGGTCCTCTAAAACCATCAGAAAATACATATTTAAACCCGTGTTATGCCATGGTGAAATGCTATTTATTGGAATTAGTAATTTGAATTAGCCACCAAAATTATTTTTTGGTTTGGGGTCACTGCAACATGAGGAACTGTATTGCTGGGTCACAGCATTAGAAAGGTTGAGAACCACTTGGTGTCGACCCTTCCCTAAAATACAGAGAGAGAGAGAAAGAGAGAGAGAGAGAGAGAGAGAGAGAGAGAGAGAGAGAGAGAGGGAGAGACAGCCTTCTAGGAGTCATTCAGCGGTGGCTGAGAAGTGCTCAGCACAGAGGCACCATGCAGAGACCCTGGAGAACAGGAAGGAGAGTTCCCTCAGGCCCACACATGTGCAGTTAGCGCACACCTACGTCTCATGGGTGACCCCAAAAGGGGGTGGAAGTGACCTGAATCCATGGCAGGAGCAGCATGGCTCTTGGCACTCTGGGGCAGCAGGCCACAAACCCATGCACAATGTCCTGGCCAGGCTCCCATGCCACACGCTTGCAGGCCTGGCCAGCTTCCGGAGGCTCTGAGGGGTGGATCTCAGGAGAGCCAGGCAGCCCTGCTTTCCGCTGCTCCGGAAGAACATCTGATGTGGAGAATGGGCCGGGAGCCCGCGCCTGTGTGTCTCTGCTCTCCAGGCCACAGCCACGTGGCAGAAGTCACAGTGAGACAGTCCGCATTTCTGGAACACAGGCCATGCCAACTCGGCCTCCCCTTCTTTTCCTTTTGCCGTATCTCCTTTGTACAGCCTAGCGCCACACCCACAACTACAAGCCCCAGCGCTTGCACATGGTCACAAGCACTCGCAGTAACGCCACAGATGCTGTGAGAGGCAAAGCAAATCAGCGGCGCTAGCTTCTCGCGCAGATTACGGTGCACTGCAGAGACACACAGGCGAGGCGATTTTTCACATAGATGTCACCTGAAATGCTGTACATTTAGGCCAGAAAGAACAGAAAGGGCAACAAAGGATTTCATATTCTGGGTGCCAGTGGTCCCCAGTGACCACGGCGTCCCCGCACCAGTAGTCACTAGGTCAATCACTATCACTCTAGCTGCTCTGTTTAGCATTTTCGCTGGGTATCTCAGGATGTGGCAATGTGGGGGGGCCGCCATGGCCACACCAAGCATTACAACTGCAGCCTGGTGCTGGGGGCACACAGGCCAGTGATGCCAGCTGACCACAGGAAGAGGAGCGCTTACCCGATGGTGCCATCTGGACCCAGTGCCTTGCCCATGTCCCTAACACCCCAGGGGGGTGGGGAGGGGCGAGGCTGGATGGTTGCCGCCCGGAGTGGCAAGCCCAGACCCCCGCATGCGCTGCAGCATGAGGCGCTGCCCAGCTCTGCCAGACCCAAGCCCAGCTGCAAATTCAAACATGCTGGTGAGCTATGCAGTGGAATAAAAGCCCACGACACCCATGGCTGCCCTTGGAAGCCTGCTCTGCAGTGTCACGACCACACCCTATTCTTTCAGGCACTGTGCCCAAGACAAACTGTCTTGGAAGCCCTGAAGGCTCTGCGATCTTTCTCGAGGTGATGACAGGAAAGTAACAAAATTTCACTGGAGACAAACTTAAGAATCTGATGAATAAAGCAGCGAGAAGACCCTTGTCCCGCACGTCAGGCAGCTCCAGACCTGCCCTGCCTGCCTGACCGGACCGGCATGACCTAGCCTCTCCAAGATGAGCGCTTCCAGCAGGTGCCCTCCAAGGCAGTGAGCAGGGACAGGTTCTCTGGGAAAGTGTGGTTAACTTGAGGAGAAATAGCCTGGAAAACTCTAGTGCCTCCTTTCGGTGTGAGTGACCGTGGGTGCAAAGCACTGAAAGGGGATGTGGTGAGATTTGTCCAAAGCCCAAAATGTTATTTCTATAATCAAACTATCAGGTCTTCTTCCAGAAATCTGTCTGCACGCAATCACACTGGATGTGCCCACAGGCGAATCACAGCGTTTGCTGCTAGAGCTCTGCATAGCAATGACTCCCTGAAGCAAACTGAAGGTCCACCAAGAGGGGATTGATTAAACACATTGCACAGACCTGGCATTTTGATAACAATGAAAAACGTTGTGGAAAACCGTCTGGTGGCAGAGAAAGTTAATGCTAGTGACACACTGCTGTCTGGGTTCCTCTTCTCTGATTACTCCCACAAAATGCCTGGCACCCAACGTGAAGGAAGGAAAGATATATTTAGCTCAGAGTTTGTGGAGGTTTCAGTCCATACGCAGCTGGCTCCAAGGCAGAGTGGTGCAGGGCAAAGGGCAGCCACTCATGGTGGTGCAAAACAACAAGACAGCAAGAGCAGAAGGGGAGGAGCGGAGGAGCGGAAGGGGGAGAGGTGGGCGTGACAGGGGAGGGGGGGCGGGGGAGGGGGGCGGCAGCAGCGGCAGCGGCAGCGGAGGCCTCCCTCCCTCCTTCCCTTAGACTGCAGCACGCTCACCCAACTCCCAACACTGGCTCATGAATTAATCACAGACTCTAGAAGCACCCCATGATTGCACGAGGCTTTGGGGAGACACCTGGACACAAACCACAGCAGCTACTATGCAGGGAATAAAGAAGCTGAGAAATAAAATGATCTGTTTTGGCAAACATGGTTTGGCCCTACGCAAGATTAATAGTATTTACATTAAAATCTTGAATGAATCATTTTCTTGGTGCCAAGGATATAAATTATTTCCTCTTGGTGTTCTTTCTTCTCTGCTTTTCTGCTTTCTAAATTTTCTGGATGAATAGCTAATCATTAATTCAATAAAAGTGTCACTTTTAAATAATAAAAGTCTAGCAAAAAGAATTAATAATCGTTTTTGACTCCCACGTCCCGACAATAACATCTCCTGCAGCGTTCCATGCAGCTCGGTCAGGTGTGCGCGGGCATCGATGCCACCTGTGCTGAGGGCAGGGCCTGCAGGACCCACACCCCAGGGCAGGACGGGGTCCCTCCTGCCTCCCTGTGCCAGTGGGAAACAGCACTGATGTG
Organism: Myocastor coypus; assembly: GCA_004027025.1. Classification (NCBI taxonomy): domain Eukaryota; kingdom Metazoa; phylum Chordata; class Mammalia; order Rodentia; family Myocastoridae; genus Myocastor; species Myocastor coypus. The sequence goes on along the minus strand of PVJA010004946.1, from coordinate 50,664 downwards.
GGAGGAAGATGAAACTGAGCACAGCACATAGACCCGTATGAGTCTGAGATCTCAAGATCAAAATTATCTGTCAAATATTTCATAAATGCCTTCAGGGTTGAATGAGTTATATAAACATCTATGGACACAAAGAGGTACATGTCTCAGGCTCTGTGCTGTCCCGGCCTTACTTATCTAAGTGAAATACAAAACGCGCCAGACTCAGAAAAGACAAACATCACATAATCCCACTTACACACAGAACCTAAAACAGTCAAAGTCTGAGAAACAGAGATGGAACAATGGGAGCCAGGGCTGGGGAGAGGGCCGAGGCACCAGGCAAAGGGCCCAGCGTTCAGGTAGCCAGGAGGATAGCGGCCAGGGATCAGTTCTGCGACTCGGAGGTATGGGGACCTGCATATCGCATGCTTCAAATTGCTAAAAGAATCCTTCTTTAAATGATGAAAATGATATAACACGATCGATATGCTAATGACTTCGATTTAATCTTTCTGTAAAACATGTATGAACATATCCCATTGTACCCGGTAGATGCATGCAACCGTTATCAGCCAACTTAAAAAAAGAAAGTACCCGTAAACCGTTACATATATACGAAAGCACATACGTGGTCCCGCGCCCATGAAGCAGCTGCTCTGCGGCAGGCGCTTGGTGTGTGCGCGCCTCTCGTGTGCACACATGCTCACATGGGAAGACAAATGGAGGGAAGCAGCGAAACAATGAACCAAGCCTAGACCGTGAGGGGAGAATTCATGCACGCTCCTGTCCTTATTTGTTGCTTTGTATGTTTTTACAGTTCTCTACAAGGTTATTATGAATTACACACCCCTCCCCATACACACAGGGAAAACACATGCTGGTCAAGGAGTGCCCAGGACTAATGTTAACACGATCTTGGTGAAAACTGCCTGAAGGTGGTGCAGATGGGCAGGGTGAGCACAGCAGCCACCTGGGGTGTGTGTGTGTGTGTGTGTGTGTGTGTGCTGGCGGGGAGGTGCTGAGATTCACGTTGAAGCCCAACGAGGCTCCACAAAACCACTGGCCGATAGGACAACAAACGCAGGATTCCATGGGACCGGAAGGGGTAAATTTGCGCAGACTCCTACACAGTGGACGGTGTTTTGTGCTTGCTCTCGTGTGCCCAGAGGAGAGCTGTCCACAGGCAGAAGCCTGTGCCCTGCCCTCCTTGTGGCAAGTGAAAACGAGGGAAGGCACAGCATTTTCTCATGGATAGCTGCGTAAATCATGGAGAACAAAAAAGATTCAACGAAACCCAGGCAATAAAGGAGACGTGTCAATTTGTATTAGTAAAACCCAACACCAAAAATGCCGACATTAGCATTCACGCTTAGCAAAAGCACTAATCAGTTACTGCTAATAAATCTGATACTAATAGTGGCAACTGTTGGGAGCAGTGGAGCCACTAAATGATACCAATAAAGCTGTCGCCACGGGGTTTTCCTGCTCTGCACTGTCACCGGGTGACCCTGTCAGCCCAGCCCCGGGCAGGGCTGAGCAGCTGCTGCTGTCTCTGCATGTCCCAGAGGAGACGCTTCCCTTTGCTGAGCCGAGGACGCCTCCGGGCAAACCCTGACCGCGCTCCCACACGATTGCTCTCCTTGCATGTTACTGCAGTGTGGCCGTGTGCTTCACAAAAAGGCAATAACAGCGGCAGCGTCGGCCGCACAGCAAACATATCTCATTTTCAGCAACAGCTGTGTTCTTAAAAAGACTGTGTGTAATTTCTCAATTTAATCGTATTTCCAATTGTCACACATTATCATTTCACCAGAAGTAAATTATATCTTTTATGATTATATCAGTAGGCACAGAACCTTTGAAGATTCAACATAAAAAATGTGCAATTTCAGGCACATTTAAGAAGTTTCAACAAAATAACTCTTTTAGCGAAGCAAAGAAATACGGCCCGCAGTGAGGCTGTGATCCCAGCTCCTGGACAGGCTGAGGCACGAGGATGACAAGTCCCAGGCCAAAAAATTTAGAAGGACTCCTATCACAATTCAGAGAGACTCTTATCACAGAATTGAAGAGCAATAATAAGATAACATAAATAAGCAGGCGAGGAACAAAAGCCGGTGACTGAGCACCTCTGGCTTTGACCCTATCAGTGCAAAAACTAAAACAAAAACCCCCTCAAGCTTACTCTGCAAAGCAACTGGGGCAACCCAAGCTCCCCTGTGCCCTGCGAGAGGTCCTGATGGCACCTCAAGGGCCCTGTGCCCCAGCTCAAGTGTGAAGCTTTGCTGTTTCCCACAGGGAGGACCAGCTCTGAAATCGACTGCTTCATGCATTTTGCATTAGAATACAAACTTCAGAAAGAAAGAGATGCCACGAGAGGCTGTACTTGTGAGTGAAATAAGCCAGACCCACATGGGTATATACAGTATTGTCTCCCTAGTGTAAGAACCCAAAAGAAGAAATAAAGCCTGAGCATTACAGCAGATGTAGTAAAATAGAGAGAAGTAGAACTTAAGGATTAAACAATGAAGATGAGAGAAAGGAAAAAAGATAGGAAAAAAGGCAGAGGAAACACATGCAAGTGCCTGCACAGGAAGACTGAGAGGAGTGCACTACACGTTGCCATCTGTTTTTTGAAGATAGTAGTTACTGTGTGGAATTTTCACCTTGACTAACCATATGCTGGTATCTGTGATCTAAGCAACTACATCGAGGACAGCAATGCGTAATACAGACACCATCCTTGAATACTTGTCTTCTTGGTCTTCTAAATGTGTACCCTTTCTAATGTCATATCAATTACTACTATACTCTCTTGAAAACAAATTTTAAAAAAAGACAAAAAGAAAAACAAAAGGGATAAGAGCAAACACTTTAATGTTTCTGGACAACAAAGTGGTAATATGTAGTCACATGTCCAGTCTTACATAACTATATCTGATAATCTGAGCAACAGATTGAATGATAAAATGGACGATGTATCAGCCATTGTTAATCAGCTATTCTCGTTCTGAAAATGTGTCACCTATGTATTACTGCATGTTACCCTATTTCTGTCATTGTTTCTGATTTTTGTTCTTGCTTTTGTCTTTTACTTTTCAAAATAATAAAATTAAATAATAAAATTAAACTTAGAGAGAGGAAGGAAGGAAGGAAGGAAGGAAGGAAGGAAGGAAGGAAGGAAGGAAGGAAGGAAGGAAGGGCTCTGTAGTCTGGCTCTTCTGCGCATCCCCAGAGCTAAAATCCCTCCTGGCCATAAATATTCTCTCAATGAGTTAAAAGCAAGCCATTGGACAGGACGAGAGCTGGGCCTAACAAGGAATCTGAGGACGTCCGCTTAACCAAGTCACGTTCTTCCTTCCGGGGAGCAGGAGCTGATCGGGACACCACCCTGCCCGGGCACTTTGTTACACAGTTTCTTAGACACAGCGCAGCTGTGATGTAGCTTTCATAGATGCAGTGTTCTGAGCCCTAAATTCTGTTTACTTTAACTATCTTAATTGATGAGAGCAGTATGTTCCAATTAGTATTCTTTCTGCCAAATAATATAGAATAGAGAATATATATATGATTGTAAATGGCATTGTTCATCACTTATGATACACCTATTATAGATCAGGTACTGAAGTAGACAGCTGGGGTACAGCTGTGTGTGTGTAGATGTGTATGTGCAACTTGTGTGCATTTCTATTTATTCTTTTTTATGTGTTTTCTTTGCTTACTGACTGGTTATTTTTCATTTTATTCATTTTAATGAGAAAAGAAGATAAAATAGCAATGAAACAGTTTCAAAAAAGGTTAGTAGGATGACTATAATAATTAATACATCATATATTGTAGTCTTTATAGTATTCAGAGGACAAGATGCAGGCGTGACATCTTGTCTAAATAATATTAGCACAAACTTTTATTCTTAGTGAACCAAGAGAAAGTAGCTGTATATGTATCCTAACTCTCTTGTGTATACAATATATATTTTTCTCTGTCTTTTTTTTTTTAACAACAAAGTGGTCCTCTATTACACTACGCATGACACTAGGTTGTCTAGCACCTGAGAGCAAACCCGAACCAGGCAGGATGGTCATCTCAGGAGTGAGGTAGCTTGTTTGCTTTAGGCACTAGGCCAAATCCCACCTGCACATATTTGATTAATTTCCTAGCTATGTCACTCCCAAGATGTCCCCTTTTTCCATTTTGTTTTGTCATAGATGGGTGCTCCACTACAGTTAGAGAAGCCGTATTTGGAGAAGTCTTTAAAGGACCTTTTCATACTTGAAGCCCGTCTAAAGACTGTAGGTACTTGTGCTTTCTACTTATTTTTATTACTCTGTTTTTTGAGGTACGTCTTCCTCCAAAGCCCTGGGCTCAATGATACTCCTGTTTCAGCCTCATGAGGAGCTAAGACTCCAGATGTGTATGTCAACACCCAGGCTCCTTCTATGCTTTACAACATTAAATATTAAGTTAATAACTTAATTTTATACTAAAGTTCCTAGGCCAGACACGCCTGAGAAACTATACTGCCTCATCTTAGCACACCGTCAGAAATGCTGTAAACTGATATCTCTTAAAGGTAAATGCAGTGAAAATCAAATCTTTGTGGAAAAGGAGGGGCCGTGTCACTGATGGTAGCTTTGTAAACTTGATCAAAACTTTCCAAAGTCAGGGTGGCAGCAAACATTTCTGCCCAAAAGCCAAGGAGCTCATATTCACTGGCTTATCAGGTAACTCACGATCCTCACCCTCACTCCAAGGCTCACTCCCTTTTGGCCCCGAGCTGGGGCCAAACCGCAGAAACAGTTGTGCCCAACTTTGTGTCTTAGACCCAAGCTGGGGCAGAAGCGCAGAAACTCTGCTTTTGCTCACATCGAAAGCCCCTCACAGACCAGGCAGGCCTGCCAAGATCAGCTCTCCCTCGGCTGTTCCAGCCTACAAACACCCTCCCCTAACAGCTCTATAACATTCCCTGTCCCCATTTGTTCAGGGGCTGTCCCAGCGCACCAGACAGACAGCTGCTTGCTCATACCTCCAATAATCTTCTTCTCATGTCAGAATCCCTGCTCTGGTTGTTCCCAACATTTGGTGCTGGAACCACAGAAGGGACACCAAGGTTCATGCCACCAGACCAGGGCCTTGCTCCGGCCCACCGCCAGCCCCTCTGAGTAGCCTGCGAGCCTCAGAACTCCCTTGCTAACCTAAACACCCATGCCACCTAAAACTGTGGGTGTCCCCTCATCGCTAGGCTGACCTATCTCAAAATACAAACCTCTCCCATTGTCCAGCTTGTTTGGGGGAGAGGAGGGGAGGACAAAGAGTGCCATTTCTCCCTCAGCACTGTCCACTGCACAGCCCAGCTTTAGCCCAGCCAAGATCACTTTCCGCTTTCATTTTCCCTTTCATTCTCTATGTACCTTGAAGATGGGTGTCCTTCCCAGGCAGCTGACTCCTGGCTTCAAGCCTCTTGGCCTCTCGCCCTTCCCTCACAAGGTGTGTTCTCATGCTGAGCTGCTCCTCCTCTCAGTTCAACCTCCTCTCTGACTGGGGTTGGCTGCTCAAAGGGCTTTGGTCTCTCATCCTCTGGGGGATTTACCCTGAACAATATCTGTCTTTGCATTGCTATCTGTGTCTGTCACTCTCATCTGTATTCTTGCCACTACGGGTAGCACCGCCCCACCCCCCCGACCTCCCCACCCCCCACCCCCCCACCTACATCGCTTTTCTCACCACAGTCGTCCTGAGCTCTGCCTGTCATGTAGTCCCCAACAGGTCCTGCTGGCAAAGGCCTCCACCAGACCTCTATCAGATCCTCACCCCATCGACCCCTTCATTCCCAGGTGCCCCTACATTCCACCCCACAGAGCCCCCACCAGGGCCACTGCCACTCTGCCCACCCCTCAGCCCTGCTGTAGCCATCACCCTCTGGAACTGCCATCATCTATGCCGTTGTAGCGGCCCCTCCCACGACAGGTGTTACTTCACTTTCTGGGGCTTACTCCCAACGTTCAGGGGCTGAGGAGACACCTTACTGTCTCTTTCCCCCTCCCCACCCTTTCCTTTCTCTCGTCTGTCTTTGCCAGCCAGTCCTGCATTCCTCATTTTCCTTGCTGCACCCAGCTTACACCTGTGATCCTCTTTTCCTTTGTGTTTCTCAGTTCGGGACAAGGTACAGTCCAAGCACAGCTAATAACACGTCACTCCTTGAAGGGGTGCTCTCGCTCCCACTGCAGCGGGGTGCTCAAGGACAGCAGCTGACAGGACGCAGGCCCTTACGAGCTGAGCCTTCCGCCCTCACTCCTCCACCCCTCAGCCACTTGGGCAGAAAGAGATTCTGAGTCCCGGTTCTGGCCCCTCCCTTAGGACACTCTCCACGCCAGCCTGCAAGTCCAGGGCCGGGAGTTGTCAATGCCTCTCTATTGCACAGCGCCTAATCCTTATACTCTGCTCGGTCTGCTTGCTCCTACTCAAACTTGGTAACTATAACTAAGAGGTTTTTATATTTTTCAAATTCTTGTAAGAGATCTTTGCAAATGGACCTAGAGAAGTTCTGACTAGACTCTCATAATTACAAACTTAAAAGGTCACCATAATTTAACCTGGCTGGAAATATATTTGAGTGCACTCTGATTTTGTAAAGATGTTCTAGCGTGACCCTTGTATGTGTTTACATGTTGTTGTGTCAAAAGCTGTCCCTCTTTTTATTTGAGTTTTCAAGTATAGACTTAACAGTATACTTTCTGAGTTACCAGCTGCTCTAAATGGTATCAAAATTAGTTTATAATTAAACAAAAATCATTGAAACGAGGAGAGATTATTGGGTAGGACTCTTGATTGGTAGATAGAGGGTTGGCCAACCTTTGTTCATCTGTAGAGAACCCTCAGTGATCTCCTTAGAAGACACCCCCAATAAACTGACCATTGGTTGAAAGATAAAGTTTTTTCAAAAATTAAAATAAGGTTGTTCTCCAGATATTTGTAAGAAGAGGTCTACATCAAGCCAATATGAGGTCTTCAGACAAGTGATAATTTTCTAACAAACCTTTATGTGATGTGGATCCTGTGTGTGTGCTGTTACATTTAAAGATGCCTAAACAAAATGGAGATTTCACCGTGTGTTATGACTGCTATGCTACACTACTATGTGTGACTATTGATGTCGAATGTTCTCTGTAAAAGCGTGTGACTATTGTGTGTTAGCATTCTACAGGAATTTTAACTGCTAAAATGTCCATGGTTGATTCAAATAGCAGCTCTCTCTTCACAGTTTATATTTCAGGGTGCTAGACGCTCAGTTAAAATTCTAATAGTCAAGTACTAATATAGATCCAGATTCTCCTGAAAAAACAACTGTTATTAATTCCTATTTTATATCCTGATCTGCTTGTGACATCCATGCCAAGGGAAAAAGATAGCTCTCATCCCTCACACCCCACAGGAAAAATTACTTAACCTGATTTTTCAGTGTCTTCAATAATAGAGGCCAAAATTAACTAGACTCAAGTGCCAATTTTTGGCTGTGACACTCAGGACTCCTACCAAAATAGATCCTTAACAAGGTAATGCTAAATCTAAATATTGCTGCTGCCCAAGGCCTTCTTGGACAGTTTTAAGTGTGGTAAAGGACACTGGGCATGAGCCTACCCCAATCTGCAGCCACTAATGGGACCTGGCTCATCTGTAGTCTCAAGGGTCATGGGAAAGGTGACTGCCCTGTCTGACAGAGTGAATAAGTCATCCAATTCCCTGCCCTCACAGGAAAACTCACTATAGCCAGATCCACCAATATTTGACCTGCTTGGTCTTGCCCCCCCATGGAACAACAGAGCTTGGGGTTCCATGGCCCACATTGTCAGAGTCCCGAGCCTTGCTGGACATCTCAGATAAAAACTCTTTTCTTCTTTATGTAGACACCACATGGAGTGTTCTTTCCGAGTTCTAAAGTTGCTGCATTATAGCTACAGTCTCCACAGTGGTGTTGACGGCTGACTTACATGATGCCTTCAAATAGGCCTATTCCCTGCTGATTACAAGCACCATTCTTCACTCATAATATCCTTGTGAACCCAGCCTACTCCACACCTCTCATGGGGAAAGACCTCATCCAAAAGTTCCACACCCCTTTTACCTCTCTTCCTACACTGCTCATGCTATAAACAGAGCCTCAGCATACAACCAGCTCCTCCCTCCTTCCTTTGTCCACAACACAGTCAGAACACTTCCAGTCCCACTCACACCACACATGCTATTCCTATACCAGTGTGCCTCAGAGATCCCACGGCCTTTCTTTGCATTCCCTAATACTCAATAGCCCCCAAACAACAGAGGGGACTCAAGCCCATCATTCACCGCCACATCAGTACCAATAGTTTTCAAAAACTAAAAAATCAGTACTCCTCCCCTTCAACATGGTTATGGTAAAATGACACACTCAGATCGTAGACTCCCTTCGTGCTTCTCCTCCTGTGTTCTTTAATCATGACCCATCAACCGGTCAACCCTCCTCACCCCAAGCACTTTCCTAACCCAGACCACCAACTTCCCCAAGCTCTGGCTGTGCATGTCCGTTCTAAAGACTGATCTCACAGAAATCTTGCATGTACCCAACAACACATGCACCTGCGCTCCTTATCCACCCCCCAGAAGAAATCCTTTAGCCATTGACATCTCCCTTGTACAACTTCCCTCTTCCCACAACCTCGCATGTTCCCCGGGAAACTCGACTGGCCTCTTTTGCACCAAAATCGCTTCATTCAACTTGCCTCCAGACAAACAGCACTGAATGGGCATGAAGCTGTCTCTCTGTTACAACATGGACTCTCCTCGCCTTCTCTAGCACCTCCAGTGCACTGCAGAGACTGTGGTTCCTAATCTGAACATATTCATGGGTTCAGAGTTTCAAGATGCCTTCTTCCTTAAGAACACAGCCACAGTCCATCGGGTAAATGGGGCCACCCATGAGGGAGTCCTGGTAGGCGGAGCTCTCCTGTGGGCAATCCTGGGAGCTACAGGACTTGAGACCTCGCTAGAAGGCTCCCTGGGAACTCCATCTTCCTTGAGCTTGTTCCCCTTCTAAGGTCCCTCACAGGGCTTGCTATTATGCTCATAGTAACCTCTTGCTTCATTTTGTCATCCACAATAGTGTCACCAGCTTAACAATCCAAACTATTAACCAAATGCCTCTCTCATACTACCAGGCTCTATCCCCACAAGACCTGACAGAAGACAACACCCACATCTGATTCTTCCTGATGCCTGAACTCTGGCCCCTCACTGTGCACAGCCAGGCAGGAGTGGCCACACAACTTTGTTGCCTTCTTTCCTAACAAAGAGTCTAAAGTGATGTCAGGACCTTCATCCTCACTCCAAGGTTCACTTCATTTTGTCCCTGACCACCGAAACAATTCTGCCTAACTTTGTCTTTGACCAGAGCCGGAGCAAAGCCTCTCCTTTTGTTAACAACTAAACCACCCTTTCATTCCTTAATTCTGGGCATTAGGTATTTTGTTTCAGCAGTGAGAGAAAAGTAACTAAGAGATTGCCTTTCATAGTTTAGTCTAAAAAAGTAAATGAGCAAATACAGCCATTCATAAAAGTGCAGGGGCAAAAAGAAACTCTCCTTTTGTTAACAAGGAAAGACCCCCACAGAGCAGGGAGCCCTGCCAAGATCAGCTCTCCCCTGGCTGTGCCAGCTCACAAACACCCACCTTCTGAGCCCCTCCCACCAGGAGTGCAGGCTACAAGATCGAGGATCCGAGGGCATTCTCTCTGCAGTGAGCATGACCAAGTCAAGGAAACCACACAGCACCCTCTTGTGCCTTGAATATTCCCCTTTCCGCTGAGACAAAATGCCCAGCACCTGCCACTTCAAACGGGGAGGTTTGCTGGGCTCCCAGCACGCAGAAGCTCAAGTCTTGCTTGGTAGCACAGCTCCAAGGCCAGGCAGCATGGCAGAGGGCAGAGGAAAGAGAACAGCTCACCTCATGGTGAACAGGAAGTAGAGCATAAAGGGAGGAGCCAATGAGGGGAATGGAACTTCAGGCCACACCCCAGTGACTGCCTCTTCCCACCAGACCCCGCTTTATAGCCGCCAGTCAGCCCTGAGCCCAGGGACCCAGTGACCTTCCAAAAGGCTCACTTACCAGTACACGGTCCTCTAACATCTAGATATAAACTATAGTGGTAACAGTAATTTTATGACCTAAACTTTGATACGGTAGGGGCGAAGAATGAACAAATGATCGCTCTTAAGGCTAGGACCATATATATTTTAAGACAAGTCTCACAGCAGTTCCTCCACAATTCCGTTAAGTGCAGAACACTTCACATTGCATTTCGGCTCCTCCCAGCCTCCCTACTTTCCTCCCTCCCTCCCTTCCTTCCTTCCAAGTGTACGAGAGACACCTGTCTGCAGCTGCCGACTGACTTCATAACGCACTGCTACAAACAGTGCCTTCTTTGGTGGTCCCACGCGGAAGTGGCAGGCTTTTCCTTGTCCCTGCGGGCAGGCACCCCTGACTCACGAGTCCAGGCTCACTTTCCAGCAGCTCACAATCCACGTGGCAAGGACTGCACGCCCAGCCCACACTGGCATCCCTGCACACTCAGGTTGTTTCCCATGTCAGTCCCAGAGAACAGAAAATTCACGCATTGCTGTCTCCCTGGGCAAAACAGGAACTGCATTCTGGGAGCCACACAGAGGGCTGGTCTGCCGTCCCTAGGCGGCATTCCCCAGGGCAGGACACACGCATGTGGACAGATGAGCATCACCCACAGCCTGCGGCACGGTGGGTGGGACTCCAGGGTCGGTGAACACGCCAGCAGACGTGAGCGCTTGTTTGCACTCCTTAAGAGACACAAAGGATGCATCTGGGAAGGAAAATGGAACAGGATTAATTCCAAACAGAGAACGCCTCTGGGAAGCCACCCCTTCCTGAGACAAATAGAAATTCTGCAAACAGCTTGCAGCAGAGGCAAAGCAAGGGACGCTGAGAATCAAGCGCTGTCTCCGCAAAGGGCGGAGTGGGAGAAGACAGAGCCACAGCCTGCAGGAGCCATGGCAGAGAGGCTGGGCCGCAGGACTGACCAGGAGGGGCGCACAAGACCAGCAGAGACAGCGAAGCCTCCCGAGGCAGCTTAACCTTTGCTCCGGGATGCAGAGACACATTGGGGGCCTGGGTCGTGGGGGGGTGGTACTCCTCACCACCGTTTCCTTTGTGAATCGGCAGAAGTCAAGGCTGAGATAAATGGGAAAGCAAAGCCCAAGGAGGAAAGGACTGACAGTAAGGTCACCTCAGTGCGCGCGCTCCTGGGGTGCTTGGTGAAGAAAGGCAGGGCACACAAGGAGACCCAAACATCCACCCGTGAGCCACGGCCAGCAACTGCCGACAAGAAGGCTGCGTGGCAGAGAAAAGGCAGAGGTGGTGCCAGCCCCAGGGGACAGCGGTGGACAGAGGAAGCCAACAGGGTGCTGGGGAGAAATAATAAAAAATTAGTTTCAAAGGTATGGAACTTTGGATGTGTGGAATAATCTGTGAGAAGCACATCCGGCAAGAGTCACTGGAGAAAATATTGAGGCTGGTACCCTAAGGCCAGGACATAAGTGGCCCCAGAAGAGGTGACAGGGAGAGAAGAGCTACAGGCCTGAGGACGTGGGCCCAGGAAGGAGGTCCCAGCACACACAGCAGGGGCAGAGGGCTCCCAAGGGCCTGGTGGTCAACACTGTCAGAGCATCCAAAGGGCCAGGTAAAACTAAGATGGAAAAACAGTTGCTAGAGTGGAGGCATGGATGTCCCCAGGACCTCAGAGAGGACTTCAGCACAGGGACAGGATCCAAAGTCAGACCGAGGGACCCAAAGCACAAGGGACATGTTGGGAAAGTAGCAAAGGTGGAGCAGTTCCGAAGAGCTCGCAAGTCAGAAAAAGAGGTAGGTGACAGGAGCATCTGCCAGAGGGCACAGCATGGACCCCTTCCTTCCTCGTATAAAATATAGGGTACCCAAGGAGCAAAAAGCACTTCAGTGTATCGGTTGTGAAAATGAGCAGAAGGAGCCATGGGCCCTTGGAAGAGAGGAGGCCATCTTGGAGCGGGAGCGCACCGGGAAAACACAGGTGGGACGCAGCCCTGCTGTGACCTGGAGCTCGACTGCTCTCCCAAGGCCCCTGGCCCTGGCTTGGTCTCTAGCCTGTGATGCTCTGGGGAGGGGTGGGGGGTGGGCAGCAGAACCTTTAATCAGTGAGGCTCAGTAGGAGGAGCTCAGGTCATGGGGCCAGGCTCTAAAACCCAGTCTCAGTCTCTCTCTCTCTCTCTCTCTCTCTCTGCCTCCCTCCTTCCCTCCCCCTCCCTCCACCCCTTCCTGGACACTATGAGGTAAGCATCCTCCCTTACTACATGCTCCTGCTGCTCTAATACTCAGCCTCATGCAGGCCCAAAGCAATGTGGCTGGGGAGGCATAGACTGGACCCTCTGAATCATGAGCCAAAGCAAACCCTCCCTCCTTTTAAGTTGCTTGTTTCAGGGATTTTGTCACAGCAAGAGAAAACTGACGAACAAAAGCTGGGATTGAAGCAGGTTAGGTGGGGAAAGAGGTGACAAACAGGAGTTTGAGATGCCAGGGAAGAAGATGGATGGAATCACAGAGAAGAGCCTCGTTCTCCTTCAAGACACAGGAGGGCAAGGGCTGGCAGAGGGGCCTTTGGAGAGAGAGGACAGGGAGGGCTGTGGATGTCCAGCCCACAGCTCAGGCGCACAGAGCAGCCCCCGCAGCCCACTCATCAGCTCCTGTCTGGACAGAGGAGGTGACCAGAGCAAGAGGGATCTCCTCCAGCAGCACTTGGCAGCCGGAAAGGGGAGCAGATGGCGAGGCCTGTGGGCAGCTGGAGCAGACGAGGAGAAGGCCAGAAGGATGGGAGGCACTGGGCAGAGAGGAGCCACACTGGCGGGGGTTGGGGGGTGAGACAACAGCTGGCCAAGAACAGAAAGCAATGGCAAAGCCCAGGTACAAGACGTGGCTGGTTACTGTCCTCGTTGCTTAAGATTCCATACACTAGACCAAAAAAAAAAAAAAAAAAAAAAAAACCAAAAATAAGACTGATCAAGGAGGGGACTTCAAATTTCAAGGAGCAGAGAATGAGCAGCTCATTCAATCAGCATGTGGCTGGTGCTGCGTCCAGAGCGGCACAGTGCACGCGTAGAAGCCCGGGTCAGTAAAGAGCAGAGGGTGGGCCAGGCGACCTGCTCTAATCCTTGGGCTTCAAGGTATGGCCTTTGCTTGGGAACCTGTAGTAAATACAAACTCAGGGAGAAGGCGGGAAGCAGGCCAGGGCACTGGAACAATGGGTGAAACGCAGGTGAAATGTTTTCAAGTAGAGGACTGTGCTGCGAGAGGAGTTGGTCAAAGAAAAGTAAAACAATGTGAGAACTGAAGGCAGACCACTGGCTTTAGTAACTGAAAGACATGCATGGCCTTTACCTGAGATTCCAAGTGGAGAGAGGGCTGCAGGCCCAGAAACAGCAGAGTGGGGTGGAGCAGAGCAGAGCAGATGAAGCTGGAGAAAGGTGGAGCTGAGGGAGGATGCAGACTGGAAGCTGGCGTGGGCGGGCTGGTGGGGAGTGGGGGACAGGCTAGCAGAGCACGCGTGGGGAGGCCCAGCTCGCAGGCCTGCACATGGCAAGGCGCCCCAGAAGCGGTCCCTTCAGAAACACCCAGGTCGAAGAGCCACAGGCTGTGGTGCAGGAGTCGCTCATGACAGGTCACTGATGACAGGACCAGGAGAAAGGAAGCGAAGCCAGGTGCACACTGACGCGGCGCTGGGGTCCCTTCTACAAGACAGGCCCCTGCCGCTGCACCCTGGAGAGAGAATGGAAAGCGGGGACATTGCTCTTGCCGACAAGGAACTGACCGCCTAATGGAGGAAGCGGATTCCAATCACAGGGCAAGAACATCCAGCAGTGGAAACGCAGCGAGAAGGAGCAGCTCCACTGCTTGGGGGTCCACGGCTTGGGGGTCCACTGCTTGGGGGTCCACGGCTTGGGGGTCCATGGCTTGGGGCTGCCACCACTGGCTTTTCCTTCTTCACCCAGCAAATGCGAAGCGAATGCTGACTCTGCCCTTACAGCACAGCCAAAAAGTAAACGAACGCATTGTCCTTTATCCACCCTAAATTCTAGTGGGTAAAGACAAACAATCAACAACTCAAGTTAAAGACAGAGCACGCTAGACACGCTAAGTGTTCAGGGGAAAGGGGAGCAGAGCCCTCGAGGAAATATCTGCAGGCAGCTCGCAGTCCCCACGAGCGTGGTGCCTGAGCAGGCACTCTGCATGCAAAGAGACCGTGGAATTGCATCTACCCGAAAGCCGTGAAGCTGCCCAGCAACAAGGACAGTCGACAGAAACATGCTTCGTCCCAGGCAAGAGTGCAATGGCGAGTTTTTCTTGAATAACTGGTTTGAGTACCTACCACTTCATTGACAGAGTACAGGTGTCTGCTATCGAGCAGACATTCTCTCGCCACTAGAGTGCCTTTAGCTCCCTAAAACCGTTCTTGTAAACCGCTATGTTAAAACGAATTGTATTTGATCTCTTTGGAATCCATCGGTATAGACAAAGGCCAACGGGGTGAGGATGACCTGCTGAGTAACTCTCTGTTTGTCACCGTCTTTCTTCACCGTCTTTTGTGTATCTCCCAGTGGTTTCTCCACTCCGTGCCATCAGTGCTGGTCGGTGGTACCCCCGAAAGCTGAGATTTACGTAGGAAACTGTTTTATGCCATTTAAATATGCAACAACCAGTTATTCTATTTCTGGATGGAAATAAATATTAATTTGAGGAGAATCAACATTTTCGTGTGGTATCTCCATTTCATACAATGAGTTCATATCCTTCAATAGAATTTTCTATTCTTCATTTAAGGTCCTTCCTATTTCTTGTTCATTCCATTCTAAATATTTTATACATTATTCCATAAAATTCTGGGATTTTTTGAGGCAATGGATGTTTATTTTTTAACTTAGTAACAATAAATCATTAGCTAACATGCAGTAGAGCTAATAGTTTTATATTTATCCTCTATCCAGCAACATCAGCATTTGTGTACTGATTTTAATAGTTTACAATTAGATTATCCTGAGTTTTCTAGGTATAAAATTGCATCACTCATAAGGCTTTACTTGTATGTAGTCTTTTTCCAAATTTTAAACAATTTGTTTGATTGGGTTGCTTATTTTATTTACAAAACTCCTTAAGTGAATCCTAAATACTTATGATGGCCGAAGGCATTCTGATCTCCTGAACTGAAAACGCCTTCATGGTTTACTCTTTAGCATATCCACTGTTGTATTTTATTTGGGTACATAATTTTACTGTGTTTAACCCCACTTTACATAAGAGCTTTTGCCTGTAATGCAGTTTTCTCAAAAGCCTTTGCAGGGCCGAGATACCGTTACACGGCTTTCCACTTCCCGTCTGTTGATAGCAAGCTACACCAGCAGGTGCCATGCTGAGCCCTGCGGCCCTGCTCCGCCCCACGCTGGTGAGCACTGCACACTACTGTCGTACAGTGTCCTTTTTGTACGCGTGACTACAGCACACGTGCCGTAGCTATAGCTGCACATCTGTGTGCGTACATGACACTCATTTCTAGTCTCACATTTTGGCTTTTTGTATGATTGTTCTTGGATTTTGTTTTCTACTTCATAAAGCAACTTTCAGCTTCTGCTGTGACCTGCACCCAGGCGGAAGTCACTGGGGCACAACTCCGACCACAGAGGCAGCCCAGAGGAAAATGACGAACAGTGAGCAGCTGCTCAGCACCGCAGCACGGGGAACGCCGACAGCAGAGTGAAGAGCTCACAGAGGGCAAAGCACTGAGCGCTGGCACACAAAGCCCAGGAAGACTCGTGCACCGCAGCACAAGAAAACTGCAAGCAGGAAAGCAAGAAAGACGGGGAGGTGGAGCAGGGAGGGAGAAGGAGCAGAAAGACAGGCCCCATCTCCGCTGGAAGATCTCACCAGATGGGAGAGTGCGAGCCCGGGGCGAAGGCAAGAGACTGCGAAGCAGAAGCAGGAGCGCCTTAAGCACAGGGCTGAGTGCCAGGCAGGACTCCAGAGGCTCCGGTCTAGCTCTGTCCCCAGGGAGGAACGAAGAACCAAGGCTCCTTAGTGTTCTTGATGAAACATTCGTGGGTCAGGGAAGCGGGCAGTAAGGAGCACATTAGGGCGCAGATCTCCTGCTGTTAGAAGATTTTCCCTTGGACACGTAGCAGGTGTGAAGCAGAGAGCACAATAAAAAATAAATCTCACCGCCATTGGTACTGACATGCCCGCTCCCCCTGAGTGCCACCCTGGGGGTCATCACATTAGCAATCATCTAGGCAAGATGGCTGTGTTCTTTTCATGAAAGGCCCAACTACACAGTTCGCTCGGCCTTTTCCTTCTTTGGATCCTTGAGACACTCAGCGTAATCTACTAAGCACAAGGGTAGCTCCAGTTCTTGCTGCTATACTCTTTCACATGGTTAATTCTGCCGGTCAGAAGTTAGCCTCGCCTCTCTTCAGGAGACCATGGGGCGGGCTTCGCTTAGTGGACGTGCTTAAAGCATTAGTCAAGATTGTTTTTTTCTGCCACCAAAATGTTTGAAAGAAATTCTCTTCAAGTCATATTCCAGCTTCACAGCTGGCTGAGCTCTGGAAACGCGAGTCATTCTCAGGGGACATCGATCTAAGATCCAAGCAGGAACACTGTATTTTCGTTCCCAAGCTGACCATCTGGGGCAGAAGAGAGAATACTTGTATTAGGTGATGACAAGTACATTAGTGTAACTTAAAAGAAAAATTTTATGTAAAAACATGTAAATTAGCTTTATAAAATCAAATTCCCAGAAAGCACATTTGGAGCAGACACCGACAAGCTTCACCGGTGCACGCCATGCTTTCTACAGGGACTCGGAAGACTGCCTGGGGAGTGCGCTCTGAGGCCCGACTTCAGTCGCAATGTTGGATAAATACAGAGAGGACACGTGCAGCGGTCAGGTCCGAGGCCCTGCCCAGCGCCCAAGCGGAGCTCACCGAGGGCGCTACTCCCTGAGAAACAGGTCCGAAGTAATTTCCACTCCCTGTGAGAAGGCTCAAAATGGTTTTGCACCCTGGAAACCGCGGTAGGCAGAATAATGGCACCCAACAGGTCCAGGCCCTTATCCCCACAATGTATTTTATTAGCGTCTATCAGCTTTTACAAAACATCGGCCTTCAGCGAGGCCTTCTCCTACACGCCTGCACCGTGTTTGGTCACATCCGTTCTTCCCCACTGCCCGGCCTTGCGCCCTCTTCCTGGCCTTGCTCCCTGTCGCCTAATGGCGGCCTCCTTTCTCTTTCTGTGCCGCGTGTCCTTGCAGTCCCACATATTAAGGAAAACTCGGGCCACTCGTCGATCTCGTCATAGCCAACTTTGCTTAACATGATCGTCTCCACTTCCACCCATCTTCTTGTAAATGACACTGCCCTTTATGGCTGGCTAGCGATCCACCGTGCACTTGTGCCACAAGTTCTTCGGCCACCATCCATTGATGGGAAGCTAGGCTGAGGCCACAGCTTGGCTCCCGGGACTTGCGCTGCACTGACAGGGTGGTGCAGGTATCGCCAACCTTGACTTCTTCCGGTGCACTCTGAGGAGAGGCCTAAGTGGGTCATGTGGTGCTCACTACAGGCTTCTGAGGGGGCTCCACACTGGTTTCCACAGTGTCCACGCTGATCTCCATTCCCATTACGGTTTCGTACCTCGCACAGGGCCCTTCACACACCGTGACTATGCCAGCATTTTTGTGTTCAGCATTCGCGATGAAAAGCGTTGCTGGGGCTGGGGAGATAGCTCCGTGGCACAGGTGCCTGCCTAGCAAGTGCAAGGTCATGAGTTTGAACCCTGGTCCCGCAAAAAAAAAAAAAAAAAAAAGAAAAGCGTTGCAACTCGAGTGGGAGGGAATCTCAGGTGCCATCAGTTTGCATTTCCCTCATGGAGGCCGAAGAAGCCAGATTTACTTCCTAGGCTCACTCGCTGTTTGTAGTTCTCCTGAGACTTCTCTGGTTAATTCCTTTGTTCATTTGAGGCTGAGCTGTTCGTTTTCTTGGTCTCAAATTTCGTGAGTTCTTTATTTATCCTACGTTTTAATGCTCTGCTGGAAGAGGAGATGGCAGAAATTTTCTCCCATTTCACTGATTCCATCTCCATGTTGTTGATTAATTGCCTTGCTGGACAGAAACGTTTTAGTCTGAAGGAATTCCATTTGTTGGTTCTTACTGTTACTTTCTGTGCTGTTGGAGTCCTATTCAGAAAGCATCTGATCAGACGAACCTTGCAGATATAAACAAGCTGACGTCCTGCAGTTGGAGAGAGGACCCTGCTGGTGCAGTGGGAACACAGCATGCTGCAAAGCGCAGGTGCCTCCCCAGCTGCAGCCTGGGGAGAAGACCCCAGAGTCAGAGAGGCTCCACCGTGCTGGCTTTGAAGAGCGCCGAGGAACACAGGCAACTGTCAGAAGCTGGAAAGACCAGACACCAGCACCTCCTCTGCACCCTAGCAGAGATGCAGCTCCGCCCTCTCCTTGACCTAAGCCACAAGAGACGCCTGCCACACTTCTGGCCTCCACAGCTCTGCAATGATGAGTTTCCACCACATGCATGCGCCGCCATATCTGTGGCCCTGGAAGTGACAGGAAATGGAGAAAACCAGATAACAGGAATAACAAGCACTGATATTTAGTAAACTGCTCCAAGCTATCATGAAGAAGTCTCTAAATTCTCAGTAATTGGGAAATTAAGCAATAATTACATCAAATTTGTCTGAAAAGTAAAAAAACATCCATACATAACACAGTAGCTTAGGTGAATAGTTTCCGCACCGTATGTATTGCCTTCTTAGATTTGAACTGCTGTCCACAGCATAAGGCACAGAGCAGCTAAAAGAATGTGCTCGTGGTGATGAGGGCATTTCCTGTCTTTGGAACTCATATTCAAGGAGGTAATTTATAATAGGCTTCATCAACAACAAACCCCTTTCTCATCCTAGTGTTTTTGTACACAAAACTTACAATGTTGACTCCACACAATAGTTTCAAATATATTCCTAGAGTTTTACGGCTGAAATATACCTAAAAAGTCAGCCAATCCCTTTCAAGAGTAAACACGTGATTTCTGCCAATGTTTACTTGTGGCATAAATATCTTACTGCATGGACCAATGACTTATATAAGCTATAAATGTGCACGAATTTGAGTAACTGGTTTCAGTTCCCAAGCACTCATTTTATGTTTTAAAAATCATCAACAAAATATAGCTTCCTTGTCAAGTTAAATTCTAAACTGCTGGATTCAGATTTGCTACCATTAAAAATTAATCATGACATCAACAAGCTGAGGAAAAATAACTTCTCCTAAAATCTGAAGCAATGTGAAGACAACTAAGGGTAATTATAAGTGTAAGGAAAATGGAAAATTACACACAGACTAGTCTTCAACCTACGGAAAATGTTCAATAGTCATAAACTTTTATACAGTGTAATTTTATACAGTCTGATGTCTACTTTTGGAAAAGCGTTTCTATACAAAATCTGTCACATAACACACACCTCAGGTGCCAGATCCTGGAGCCCGCAGCCAGCGCCACCTCTGCAGAAGTCCCTGTACTCACATCTACCAACTTCCTATGCCTCTGGTGACCCCCCAAATCTGAAGCTGACCCCAAGACCTTTCTTGTTGTGTCTAGTCCAGTTGCACGGATGTCACTACATCCTGGGTATCCCGGGAGTGCACCCCAGGATCATTCTTCAGGCCTGCTCCTAGGTGTACTATCAAAAAGGCTCAAGTCCATGTACCCTAGATCTTCTGACCCCTCTCCTGCTGTGTCCTCCTTGGCACTGTGGGCACTGAATACCATCAGCCAAGCAAGCCCAGCTCAGCAGCCCACAGCCATGCCCTGTGTCCGGACTCTGTTCTCCCATCTTTCACCTCCAGTCAACAGTCACCTTTCCACAACGAGACTGCTCTGCTGACCGAAGCTCCAGTGTCACGCTGACCCCTGGGTCAGAGTCCCGGCTGCCGTGCCCAGGCTCACAGTGCTTGTTCGCAGAGCCCAGCCCAACTTCCAGCCTCAGCGGCTGCTCTCTCCAGCCTCTGATTTGGCAGTTACTTATGGAAGACCTACCACACTCCTGGCTCTATGGCCGAAGAGTGCACAAAATGAGAGACGACACCTCCCTCCCGAGGTTTTAAATCTAACAGAGGAATCTAAACATCCAGAACTAGATTACCAACTGCATCAAGGGTGTTCAGAGAGTAGAGAGCCCCAGGAACCTGGTCTGGGAGGTCAGGCAAGCTTTCCTAACAAGAAGCAATGAGGCCAGTACCTTCAAAAACCTGAGTACCTGTGATTAGGTTTCAGGAGGACCTGGGGAAGGAGGAGGACACTCAGGTGGAAGAGACTGGGCGCAGGGCCTTGCCCGAGCAGGCGAGGGGAGTGCACATCCCTGGGGGGAGCCATGAGGCAGGGAAGGGCAGATATGATGTGGCTCTTGGCCTTAGGAAAGACCTCACACACCCGCCCTACAGGCAATGGGAGGCATCGGAAGGGTGGAGAGTAAAGGTTAGGATGTTGACAGCATCCGCCTTAGAGTACACGAAGATCAGTGTGGTCACAGCAGAGGAGGTCTGGGGGACAGGCAGGAAATCCAGCGAGGGAGGACAATTTGGTGCCTCTGGAGAGAACAAAGCAAACAGATAGATGCCAACACACTCCTGACGCAGAAGCAGGAACCCTCAGGACAGCCTGCCCAAGGAAGAAGAAACAAGAAGGTACCCCAGTGGCTCCTGAGGCCCCAGTCACATGCTGGCCATCAGGGCACTCCCTAAACCTGGGCATGGTCACTCTCTAAGACTTTGAGGCCGAGAGGTTCACATCCATCATGGGAGATCACTTTCAGCTCAAAGCAATGAACACATTTCCAGAGCTTCCCAAATATGATTGTGCATTTATGATCCTATGCTTGGTATCTTGTAAAACTGCACATCTTACTGAAGTCCAAGACCATGGCCCTGTCCTTTACCCATGCTCTTTGCCTTATCAGAGCAGCCACCAGCCCCCAGCAGCCCCAGTTCCCATCTTCAGTCATGGTGCCTTTCCAGAGAGGCGTTTCGGACATGTACCTGCTTCAGGCCAGGCAAGAGGAGCTAAAGCAGAGAGAACTATACACGCAGGCTGGGTATCTTCCTGCCCCAGCCTCGTCAGAGAAAACAGTGGTAAAGCAAGGTAGAAATTCTGTCCTAATGGTCTTCAAACCGGTGCCCTAGGAATTCTCCTTAGCAAAATAGGACCACCTATACCAAAAAGATTCCAAGACTTAGGAAAATCAGTTAGGTATACTTCCTGTGTGAGCTGTTCAAGAAAAAAAAATACCATTTGTCAAGCGCAAGTGTCTTCCATGTCATGAGGATATTATGGGGAAATATACACATATATTACTCCCGTTTACGAAAAAGAACTGTGAGGTTCCGAAAGGTGGGCCGTTTGGTGGAAGTAGCACCGCCCATTACATGGCAGAACCAAAATTCAAAACTAGTTCTCTTTGATTCCAAGCTCACTTTCAAATATCAAAGAGAAGCCATTCCTCAGAAAAAATAGAAGTTTGGACTTGCAGAGATAACACGGACCTGGGCTGACTCCTGGCTTGGGGCTCAAGGTCCAAGCAAGCTGCCTACGAGGCGTGACTGAAAAGTCTGGTGAACATTTAAAGACAAATACAAAAATACACAGCAAATACGCAGTGCAGCCTCCACTCCAGGTTCTCCCCATGAGATGCACTCCAGCCTCTGCTCCTTACACGTCTGCATTGCGGCTCGATGTGTTGACTTGCCTGATTTGCCTGATCGGCAAATCCTGATGCGGATCCTCCTCAAGACCCTTTCTCCGGCTGCAGCCGCACTTGCCCGGCGTTCTTTCTTGCTGCTTCCTGAAGCAGTGGCGGGAGTCCTCCTTGACGAAGATCTTCACTTACTCTGTGTGGCTGACTCAGCATCCTGAATGGACTCAGAGAGCTTCCTTCTCAGGGTCATTTTGACTTTGGGGAGGAGCCGGAAGTCACAGGGTGCCAGAGGCAGGGAGTGAGGCGCACCAGGGTGCAGCACCACGTGCTTCGGAGTCTGCCTTTCTGTCGGTGGTGCTCGGCAGCTGCATTCGCCCACGTGTGATCCCACCTGGGGAGGTGCTCAGGGCAGAAGGCTTCCAGAACTGTTGCAGGAAGGAGCAAGACCAATGGATGAGTGTGCTCAGGGGGCAGGGAGCGAGGGATACTAGCAGTGCGCCTTTTACTATAATAATTTTTTAAGGCTCAAGTGTCACATACTCAGAGCGCATATATTCATCTCTGTCCCTCCCTGTCTTCCCTATATCCCAGCATTCCGCCCCCCCATGTCTTTCTGGAGTTTCAGAGAAATCCACAGTGCTCTGTAGGTTTGGTATCAAATCAAGCCCCCACCTTGGACTCCAAGCAAAAACTGACAACTGCCAGTCTGGTCACTCCACCCCCTTCCTGCCACCAGAAGCCAGGATGGGACCACCTGGTAGAGATGGGGCAGGCACGATGGGGAGAGGAGGACCGTGGTGGACTGGCAAGGTGAGGCAGAAGATCGGGAGAGCCATGGCGTGGACCTCACCTGGGCTGGAGAGGCAGAGAGCAGAGACGTGGCAGAGCAGCCAGGACCCCTGGCCCCGAGGGTGCTCCTTGGAGCTAGCCAAGCCTCTAACTGGCTCCTGCTCTCCTAGGAGAGTCTGAGTCCCTGGAACCCCCTGGGGTGCAAAGGGAGGTGCCTGTGGGCTCCTACTGAGAGCGTCAGAGCCCAGGAGGGCAGGCAGTCGGGGTCTGCGCCACCAGGGCACAGGCAGCCCTGAGCCTCGGAGAAGCTTCCAGACGCTGACCCGATGGGCAGGCTCACCAGGATGAAGGGAACTGGACTTCCAGCTGCGTCAGGCAGCAGCACAGATGTGTAAGGAGCAGAGATGGAGCGCATCTTATGGGAGAAACCTGGAGCGGAGGCTGCACTGCGAGCCCAGGGGCTGCTGCTGAGAAAGACTCAGGGAGCAGAGTGACATACCATGACCGTGGGGTGTGCGTGCACGTGTGTGTGCGCGTGCACTTGTGCATGCGTGTGTGTGTGTGTGTGCGTGTGTGTGGCACATAAACACACAGCTGTCCTGAGTTCTGCACACTGAAAAGGCTCAGGGCAATGACACCCTAAGAACCACAAACCAGAACACAAACGTTCTGCAGCTGTGATCAAATCAGGGTGAAAACAGCCTAGAACATCTGGGGGCCAAACCCAGAGATGTGCTCAGAACAGCAACAGAGACACCGAAAGGACCCAAGCCAGGCACAGGCCCCACTGCCAACGGGGACCATCTGGGCCCGGAACAATGAGGCAACCGATGAAAATCCTCTCGGCAGAAGGAGCAGCCACGACTCCATCGGCAAATAAAGGAATGAACAGCCAGCTCAGTGAAAAGTGGAAACATGATAGTTCTGGATTTCCTCCGTATAAAACATTTAAAAAACATGGAATTTTTTTAACAGGGAAATTTTTAGATTTAAAATAAAACCTGAGAAGACTCTACCTCAATCAAGAGGTCAGTTATCACCCAAAGTAGAATAAATAATGATGGCCCTCTTCTGTGCAATGTACCCCCACACATGTGACCTGAGTGTGGCAGTGACATGCGACACACCCCAAAGCAGAAGCATCCTTTAGAGTCCCTGTGGCCCGTGGTCTTCAGGGGTGTCTAGGTGGCGACTCTCCAGGAAACAGAGGGGAAGGGCTCCAGGCTGGGAGCCCTGGAGCAACACAGCAGTTCCCAGAGCACATTCCCAGATGACCCTGTCGCAGGCAGGACAGGCACGGGGCTCCGGGTGGAAGCTCAGCGCGTCTGTCCCAAGCCAGCAGGACTGACAGAAGGACCAACTCGGAGCGGCCGAGCTGCCCGCAGAGCAGGCTGGGCTGCAGCTGGATGGAGTAGGACACCCCACACACCCAACAACTCATGAGGGCGAAAACCGCTGTACTGTTCTCGGAAGGTTTTTATGGATTTGATGATGCAGTTTCAAAGTTCAAGACACACATGTGTGAGAAGAGAAGACTCTGCCCAGTGCAAGTGCACAGAAAGTGTGGGGGCCAAAGCAGGCTCAGAAGGTAGGCAGGGCAGCAGGTGAGCCCACAGCCCAGATACCCAGGGTGTCTGTAAACCGCTTAGGTCCAAGTCAACAGTAAGATGTCCCCAAAGTCGCAGCTTTTGCCCTGGCAGTAGAACTTGATTATTCAAAACAAAAGCGAAATATAGCACATAAGCAGGAAGCGTCCTTCGCAGCAGCCTCCAAAGGAGACACATGACTCCTGCTTCAGGCAGGGAATGAGCAAGACCTGCGGAAAGGCAGGCAGGGTGCTGAGCACTGCCTCAGCCTGCCCAGGGCTCCAATGTGGGCGGTGTCTCCATGGAAACCAATGGCTGCCTAGGGACAGCGCCCACTGCTAACTCCCTGCCGCACCAAGGGCAGTCTCCCCTCCAGAGTGCAGGGCTAGTTTGATCCATAGGGCCACTGACCACAGGTGGTACACACTTCGTATTTGACAAAGTAATGCACACTTCATACTTGACAAGGTCGGTACAAGGCCATCCGGGGACAGGATCAGCAGGGTACCTTCAACAAGGAAAATCTCCAATATCAAGTGTCCTTTCAACGATTAAAGGCTTCTCCATGGTTTACCAAAGCTGTCTTCTGAAACAGGCCTCATGAATTTCGCCCTGTCTTTCTGCTTTATCCGGGTTTCATCCTTGATCGATGGCTCATGGACTCCAGGAAGATGTGGACACACCCTCTTCCTTTAGGAGAACCCGTGCCGCTCCACCCCACTGACTCTCCCGGAAGTGGAGGCTTGCTAACTTCATCAGTTAGGTTCAGAGATCAGCCCCCTCATAAGCAAGAGCAAGTAAGTGACTTCCCAATCCATACAGGAAGCTCTTTACTTCAGAGCAGTAGTTTCTTTAACGTGCATGTCGAAAGCTTCCATTGTTACAGCGCCCATGCAAAGACTTCATTACTTAGAGTACCTCTGTTTATCCATTCGTGGTAACTTCACAGCCCAGTGACAATGTAATTCTTAAAAGATGATAGAGAAAAGAGAAAAAAATGTAAATCAATTATACTACTTGTGTCTCTTGGTTCGTTTAAAAGGAAGGGTTTGTGCTAATATCAATTGGAGAAATTTCAATGCCCCTATCCTCTACCCTGAGCAACTACTTTAAAGATAACAACGTGTAATGTATTAGCTATTGTTATTCTCCTATGCTTTTGTCAGGAATTTTTCTTTTACCTTTCTTCTATAAAAGAGAAAAAGGAATTCTTTGGATTCATAATGAAATACCTAAATACCTACATGTCATTTTAGGCCAGTAAAGGCCACTGATACTACGGGAATGGAGCAAAGCACATTGGTTGGCGCTTCCCTTCTGGTGCGGTCGCCCAGGCTCTGGCAAGGCCCTGCCTCTGTGGAAAGCTCCAGACTTCTCCCACAGTGCAGCGAGGGCAGACGCTGGCTCCACTGGTGCACAGTCATGTTGCAGGTACTAACTGCTGTCGTTACACCCCGGAAGTAAGCTAGCAAACCTAACGAAAGACTCCATAGAGTATCCCAGGCCTATCTCCAATCAGGAGAAGCGGACCATAGCCAGAGCACCCAGTGCCACAAGAGCTCCGTGCATACTTTTGGAAGGAGCCTTAAATTTTCTTCAGGCCATTTAGCTAGTGAATACTCCAGGGCCTCAGGAAGCCATTACCTCAGTAATCATGTGAAACAACAGATCTTACTGGCCAGACTGGACTTGGTCCTGTGCCTTTTGAAGAGATGGAAGATACAGCCTATTAGGCAACCAGGTTTTTTTGGAAAAGCAAATGCCTAGGATGTGCTGAGAAAAAAATAGATCAGAAAACGAGGAGAGGGGAGGAATAATGTAGAGAAAATAATGAGGTTCGGAAGGAGCCAGCTCCGAGACAACCCTCCAAGCAGAGCCGGCGATTCTTGGAGCCAGCTCCAGCACACCGGCTCTGGCTGCCACAGCACAGTGAGTGGGATTGACAGTGGGCAGCTCCCAGGCCAGGCATCTTTGGACACCTAGCAGAGGACGAGGGGCTGCATTTGTGGAACCCCAGGGGGCCTTCAGAGGGAGAGGAGCAGATACAGAAAGGCCATAGTGCCCACCCAGGGCTGCTCCGTCTAAGTGGGGAGACGTCGTGGCTCACAGGTCAGCAGGAGGAGTGGACAAAAGGCCGCCACTGCTGGGGTGGGAGTGGGAGAAGGAGGCGCAGTGTCCCCATCCTGTGGGGCGCTGCCCGGTGCAGGACAGAGAGGAAGCTGGAGCTGGGGAGCTGGATGAGCTCCACCCCCAGCCTAAGACAAATAGCAGAAGGCAGAGAAAAGAGCAGAGGAAGTGCCCACCAAGTGAGAGGCCGCGCCCACCCCACCTTACACTCCCCCGGCCAGCCTGAGGCCCAGCAAGCCCAGCTGGAGCAGCCGCTCACCCTGAGAGGAGACCTGGTGAGGAAACGGCACCTGAGCAAAGAAGTCAGACTCTGCTGTGGGCTGGGGTAGGATGCGGCCAAAGAAACTCACCTGCAGTGCTGAGCGGAAGCAGGAGCTGACCGAGTCTTCAAACAGAAAAAGGGCATTAGTCTGAAAAGAAAAAACACCTCATGTTTTAAGAATGAAGTCGTTGGATTGCTGAACCGCGATATCCCAGGGTCAGATTCCCTGGCCCTGATGATGTTCCTGATCAAAGGAGACGACAGTACCGGGGGACTGGGAAAGGAGCACATGGGACCATCGCTGTGCTCCTTCACAGCTTTTCTGAACACCAAAAACTGTTCCGCAATAAAAAGCTGATTTAAAAAGAAACATTTAAGAACAGACATCCCAACAATATCCCACAAATTAAGATATTTAGCACTCAAGAGGTTCCAAATTTATTTTCAGCAGTATCTGCCTGATGGTTCTTGATTACAAACTGAAAAAAAAAAAATCTCATAACATAAAAATAGCAATTATTAATATTGTGTTCTTCTGCAGATACATGAGGTTTTATGACCATCATCTGGACTAATCTACTAGGTTTTCTCCTCTTAATGCTACCATAAGTTTTCCTTGCCTATAATTCAAATGTCTTCCAAAGCACCGAAGCGACCTACCTGCCTGCTCACCATATGCCAGGGCTTTCCCTAGACTGCAAATCTGTTGAATATTTAGATTATTTCCAGCTTCGCACCCCAGTGAACAATATGCATAAACTGAATGCGCATGCTTATTTCAGAGACAAACGCCAATAAGAGGAGCCGCTGAGATAACCAAAGCATTTGCATAACAACCTGGGTGACCAGTGTCAACCCTGTCCCCCAGGGTGAGTGACGGAAGGGTGACCTTCACTCACCAGCAAGAGGAATCAGCAGCTATTCTGCTTGCTGTCGGCTTGAGATCAAGTCTAGTTGGAAATTTGTATGTCTTAGATTCTTGTGAAGTCGAATATTTTAATGCATTTATTCTAAGCACTTTCATTTCCTCTTTGGGGAAAAACCTATTTGTGCCCTTACCTGGTTTTAGACTGAGATTTCAGTGTATTAGAAATATTATTTAATTCCTTTGTTATGTACCTTCTGTGAGTTACAGCTGTGGAGAATACTTCATAGCTTTCTATTACTTTTTAAACTTTATAATGATTTTATTTCATATATGGAGTTTAATTTGGATGGGCATGCATTTAATTTACTTTATAATTTCATACAGTGTTTTGTTGTTATAAAATCTTCACTGCTCCCAACATTCTATTAAGCTAGTATTAACATTAGCTGAAAAAGGTACCTAATGAATTTAGAACAAGACAAGTGAAATCATTCGTCCAACTGAAGAAATCAGGTATTTTTATTCTAGAGACCTGAAACGCAAAGACATCAAAGTCTGGTGTTACATAATGCCTGACACCGCTAACTGTCTGACTTTAGTCAGACATAATTATTGATAAATCATTACTAAGACAACCCCTTTATAAGAAATATCTAAGACAATTAGTAAAATTTGGATTTACTGAAGATAATTTTAACTTACAGCATCTCAATCCCTGGTACCAGAAAAAAAAAAAAAAAAAAAAAAAAAAAAAAAAAAGTCTTCAGGTATTCTAACTTTCATTACAACTAGCAGAGGGTAGGATCCATAGCCACGAGTCATAGCCTTTTCTAAACACTATAGTCTTTTTATTTTTCCCTAGTACCAGTGATTGAACTCAAGACCTTGTGCTTGCCAGGAAAGCACTTATTCTACTGAGCTACCTCCCCAGCATCACTTATTTATATTCTATTGCTGGGGAAAGCAGAAACAGTGGCAATACCATAAACCCCAACATGAAACTTCTATGAATGAACCAATAACCATCAAGTCAGCCCCCAACGGACGACAAACAGCAAGAAATTCTTGTCTCTTAAAACTGAAAAATTATAATAGTAGACAGATACCTGGATATAACAGAACCACAGAGGGTATCACTCTGCCAAGCACCTTAGTTTGGGGGCAATTAACTTTTTTTTTTGTGGGACTGGGGTTTCAACTCACGACCTTGCACTTGCCAGACAGGCACTTGTGCCACGGAGCTATCTCCCCAGCCCCAAAATTAACATTTTTAATTGTTGACCTCAATCTGCTTCTCTTCTCCTGGAATGAACCACAGAATGAAAGAAACCAAAACAATCCCCATTAGTGTGAACGCAGAGCTGCGAGGGGAAACGACGGCATCATAAATCACAACCTCTCTCTGAGAAGAAAAAACTGTTTACACAACTGCCCTGCTGTGAGGGCCAGGTACAGTCCAAATTTATTCCTAAAATTCCAGCATTGCATAACTGAAGTGAATTTTAATGGAGCCGAACATCAAATTACATAATTATCAAACTACTGCAGCCCATTTTGCTTTTCAACAAAGAACATGACAGTGCCGGGGTGGCAGCAGAAGAAAAGCAATTTAAAACAATGCATGCTATTTGGTTATCACTGCAGCTTTTGTTTTAAAAAAAAAAATCATATAGGTAGAAGTTCACAAATTTTCCAAAGCGTGTGTGCCAAAATGAAGCAACATGAAAAAGTCTTTAAAATCTCAATTATTGTGTGTCATTTTTATCAGGGTATTTTTAGACTTAGTTTTCAAAAACTTACTTGACAAATGAGTACTTCCAGAGTTTATTAGGGCAGCTTTATGGAGTTACATTCCTCTTCCTTGTTGAGGGCAGCGCAGAGGTGTTGGACACTTGACCATGCAGCTGTCTGCTTCCACTGCGAAAGCCACAAAGTGCGTGAATTTTGTTCTGTTTCCAGGAAGACAGCATATTCATCTGTTGATTAAAATTTTAAAGCATTAGAGAATTAGTTGAATACTAAGAGACTAATATCTAAAGGCGAGTGCTGCATTAATAGCAATAATGAGAGATGTCGCTGTAGAGGAAACGTACAAGCTCCTCTAAAACACTGTTTTGATAGAATAATGTAGATATGATCATTAGAATCCAAGCTGTGAAAAACCTTAAGCAAGGCATTAGAATAAGCCAAGTAGTACCTCCTATTTTCTTGTCCACGGATAAATTTGATGAACCAGAAAGTATTTTTCTCAGAGCTTTTTGTTTTTAAGGAAAGATCAATGAAACAATAGCCTCAGACTTCTTCATGCATATCCTTGAAAATCCTTGATGACTCTATCCAAGTGTACAGATGAGAAACATTTCTTTACTCAAATTAAAAACCTCTAAGGCAACTGTGCATAAACGTCTCTCACTGTGCACTAGGGCCAGGATGTGTGATAGTCACTCTCACATCAAGATTCCCATGGTCCCCAGGCTTCTGTTCCTCTCCTCCTTGTGCTTAGAAGACAGAAATGTGATTTAGGCCACAGTTTCTGAGAACTGCATGAAACACTCAAAGCTGGTATCTCTCTTCTCCGGAAGCAGAGTCATGAAGATCTCCATGACTGAGGAAAGAGATATAGGAGCCAGGACCCACTCGACAGGTGCCGGGGAGGAGACAGGGGTCGCCCAATCTAGAGGAGGACTTTATTGCAGTCTTGACTGGCTGTCAGTGAGAGTCTAAGAGAAAGCAAGCCGCTGCTGCTGCGCAGCTCCTCTGGAGAAGGCACGGGCGGCCCCACAGCCCACGAAGGCTAATCGCCCAGGCCAGCCCAGCTTCCGCAGCCCTGCTTCCAGCCCACCCACAATCTGGACACATGATGCACAGATGCCTCGAAAGACAGCAGAAATTAAATATGAAGCTCAGGACAGACACCAGCAGGTCGGAGCGCCTCCCGCCGGCCAAGCGGGCATGCTGACTAGCGGTTCAAGAAATGTGGGCCCCTTGGCAAACACTGAGAAAGCAGCCTGAGGGGGGCGGATTTTGAAAATGGGTGTGCAGGCACGTGTCTCGTCTCTATCGTCATAAACGACGTAGGCCACACGTTAGAATTTCCTATTTCACCTTTAAAAGCTTAGGGAACAGAATTTCCCGGTTCAAAAATCTTCAAAAGAAGGATGCAGGCATTTGAATTCATCTCTGGAAATGCATCTGACTGCTTCCCAAGAGGAGCTGTTGTCAGAGAAGATGAGAACTGCGCTGCCGAGTCCCGCAGAAGCCCGTGCATAATGAGCGGCTGAGGCTGAGGAATTAGCACGGCGAGGTCCTCAGCACGGCAGGAGTCTTTCGCCTGTTCACCCCTACACATGTCTCACGTGTATTTCTTTAAGCTACGTGAGAGAATTCCCTGTTTGCCCGCGCATGCCCTGGTCAGAGAACTGAGAAATCTCACATCAGACAAAAGCTGTCAGCCCTAGCCAGGCAGGGAGCACTGACCGCCCTTCATATAATATGTAGTAAATAAGACCTAAGCAACTACCGAAGATAATATGGCAAAGCTTTACACCAAGTTTCAGGAAAAGAACCCTGAGTGTTAACATTTTAATCAGAGCATACTAGTTTGTAACTATAAAAAATAAATATTATTAATAAATAGTATAAATCCTATTAATAAATACTACTAATGAATATTATTAATTTTGTTTTATATTTTGAGTTTTTACTTTCTTTTTAGTATATAGTTTCAAGGTGCAAAGTACAATTTGTATGGTAGTAACTCATGTAATTTTCACGGAAGGCTGGTCTGATACCTCAGCAGACTAAAGCACCTGCTTAGGCAGAGCTCAGCAGCCAGGGTTCAGTCCCCACCCTACCCCATAGGTTGCATGTTGGGACAGCAATTGAGACTGGCAGCTTGGGAGGCTGAATACACGAAAATCACTACGAGTCCTATCTATGGTAGTGAGAGCCTCTAGACACTGTAGACCCTGTCCTAAACACAGAAAAAAAAAGTTCAAATGAAGAAATAGCCCACATATATGCAGATATACAGCTGAAGTTTCTTTATTGATGAGTGTTACGGTTTTGATCTCAACTGTCCCCCAGAGGCCATGTGGTGAAGGCCCAGTCACCATTTACGATGCCACTGATGGAAGGTATACCCTAAGAGGCGGGGTTTAGTGGGAGGAAGTTTGTTCCTGGGCATGTGACCTCGAAGGGGACACTGGGACAGGACCCTACTATCTCTGTCCAGGCCTCCCACCAGCTACAAGGTCAGTGGCTACTGCTCATGAGGTCCACGTCAAACAGTGGAGCCAGCCCACCTGGACTGAACTCTGAGCCAAAATCAGTATTCTCCCTCTCAAAGTTATTTATCATAGGTACTTTTTCACAGCAAAGGAAAGCTGACCACTACATAGGACAAGCAGAGAAGTGAGCTTCAACGCGGCTGCAACAGGCTGTGAACTGCTTATGTACTCTCTATAACCGATCGTGACAGATTCAGTGGCAGGCCTTCATAGGTAGCTTTCTACACAGAGAATTTACTGTTTTATTATTTAGGATTTTTGAAATTCATTTGCTTCAAGAGATAGGTAGATGGATGGATGGATGGATGGATGGATGCATAGATACATACATACACAGATACATACACAGATAGATATACATTCGTGGGTCGGTGAGATAGCTCAGCGGTCTAAAGTGCCTGCTTAGGCAAGCTTAGACAACCGCAGAGACCATGGTTCAATCCCTGGCACCACATGCTGTTCCAGCCCCACCCCCAGGGCAGGCTGAGTCAGCCATAACATACATAAATAAATAAAGTCCAAGAAAAAGATAGAGGGGCCCGGCGGGATGGCTCAGTGGTCTAAAGCGCCTGCTTGGGAAACCTTGGGTGGCTTCAAGGACCGAGGTTTGATCCCCAGCTCCACGTGCTGCGCCAGCCCTGCCCTTGGGGTGGGCTGAGCCGGCCATGAAAATGAGTGAATAAACAAACAAAGGTTCTGAAACAAGAAAAAAAATTCTTAAAAAAAAAAAAAAAGAAAAAGATAGATACACATTTGAGACAGAGAAATATGGTGAAAACTTCTTAACACCTCTGTCACCTTGCCAGTTCAAATTTGTACCCCAGAACCACTGTGATTATATACAATATGAAGAAGTAAGCATATAAATTCTCATTTTCTTGCTCTACTATACAAAAAGTACCATATCATAATAGTTTCTTTGCTTTTTTTAACCAAATACCTGGGAGAACTATCCCTCACGGCTAAGTCTAGAAAGGCTGTTTCTCTCTTGCTTCACAGCACAGCATGGCGATGAGCGGCCCCAAGCCATCCAACCACTTTCTCATTCCTGGGTGTTCGTGCTGATACCGATCTCTCTTTGTGCCTGCACACAGCTGCAGTAGAAAGGCACACACACATGCTGCTCTGCGCACTTGTGGGGTCCTTTGTAGAGTGACTTCCAGGGGCACGGCTGGGTCAGGGGAGACGCACTTCTTCACACCATTGAATACTTCAAGGCCAAGCCCTCCTCGCCTGCTCGGCGCCTGTCGGCCTATGTCAGCCTGGTGTACCACCAGGGTGCATCATTGAACAGATCTTTGAAAACATGATGGGTAAATATGAAATCTAACGGCAGTTGCTATTTGTCTCCGTCACTCTTCTCTCGTTGCTGGAACAAATACCCGACACTCAAAATGAGGGAAGGAAAGGTTTATTTAGCTCACAGTTACCAGAAGTTTCGGTCCATGCTTATCTGGCTCCAAGGCAGAGAGGCACATGGCAGAGGGCAGGCAGCCTTTCATGGCAGTGGCAAAGAGCAAGCGAGCAGGAGGAAGAGCAGCAGCAGCTCAAGCAGCCAGCTTCTCTCCCCTCCTTACACTGTAATGCAAACCACCTGCCCCAGGGGAGGCGCAGCGCCCACATCCACAGTACTCAGTCTCAAACTCCAGAAGCCACCCAATGAGTGTCTGAGGCTTTGGGGGGACACCTAGACACAAATTGCAACACCATTTTTTTTCTTTTCTTGTACCAAAGAGACCGAAGATCACATTATACATTTAAAGATCATTTGTATTTCCTTTTCTGTAAAATGTCTTTTTTTAATCCTTGGTCACTTTTTCTTTCAGGGTGATTAGCCATCTTTTGGTCTTTATAAATTAATCCTTTGCCTCATGACACACCTCACTTATTTTTCTCAGTTTGTCAGCTATCAGTTCACTTTGTTTATAATATTTTTAATATGTACAATACTTGTTTGTTTTAAGAAACAAAATTGCCAGGGCTATCTTTCTGGCCTAAAGTTTCACATGAATGCTGTGAAAGGCTTTGCAGTCCAATTATAGAGCCCTGCCTTCTGCTTAGGACCTCTGAGTTTAGGATTGTCCTACATTTAGGTCTTTGCCACATGCAATTTGTACAAGGTCGGGACAGGAAGAGAAGACACATATCTTTGTCCCAGACCACTGTTCGCTTGTCCTAACCCCGTGGACCCATGTCCTCCTGCTCTGGCCAGCCTAAGCTCCCCTTATTCCATGTTTTCACCCCCTCAACAGCTTTCCCTTCACCCAGGCCCGATGCCCAATGCCCACAATCCAAAGGCGGGATGGTCTATTCAGCCCAGGATTCCGGAGACTGCACTCCATCAGCTGACTTCAGGGTGAGGGCAGAAGGGCCTGGCAGAAAGCCAGTACCTTGGTCCTGGCCACACAGAAGCAGAGTGGGGTCAGGACCCAGGAAGAGGGGCTGGGGCCAGATGCAGACCTGGGCCAGGCTCTGCCTGCCTCGCACTTACCTGCACAAATCCCCTCCATGGCTCCCAAGCCAACTAAGCTGAAAATCTGCTTTAACTACTGTATCTTGTTCTTGACAGACGAGTCCCTCAAACAACTCCTTAACCATCTTTAATCTCCAAATAAACAATAAATCTAATATGATACAACTATGATATGATATAATACCACCTACAAATGCAAAAGGATAAAGCAAATGAAAATGATAAAAATGTATTATATGTATAAATCAATTTGCCCCAGAATAACTAGAGATACCACAAGCATATGCTAATATTTTTTAAAGTCCTTTCCATGAAGTTTTGGCAGTATCAGAATTGCTAGGACATCTACATGTGAGTTTCTTCTATGACTCTGTACATTCTTGGCTATGAAATTCTACAAGATGGAAAACAGGTTACACTATGCCAAGATACAAAGGTTCGGGGTAACCGCTCCCATTCCGAAGGAAGGAACAGGGGCTAGGAAAGAATAGGATCAAACTTAGACTGAAATCACCAAAGTAAATATTAATTCCTGCAGCTCCACACACAACCTGCAGTGTGTGGTATGGAGAGGTGAGCTCCAGAGAGCTGTGTGAGCCCTGCCACAGTAGCCTTGCTGGCTTCTGCCGTGATGGCCTGCTGCAGGGGCTTCCCCACTGACAGAACCCAGCAGTCCAGAGCAACCTTCCCAAGTTCTTGACATCTCCGACTTCCTGGGGTCTCCACTGTCCCTTTGGTTTCACTGCCACAGCTTCGCGCACTGTCCTCTCTGGGTCTCCTTGTTCATACTTCTGCATCTGTGAGCCTGCAGTGGGCGGGGCTTGTTGATTCCTGAGATGCCCTTGGGCATCTGACTTTGTGTCCCTGTACAGAGGACCTGATTTCTTTCCACTGATGCAAACCTCTTCAGCAGCCACAACTACTTAGGTCTTAGCTTTTCACATGTTCTTCCTTCTGGGATAAAATTTAAGCTTTTATCATCATCATCATTATCATCATCATTTTGCTTTGATTTTGTTCCCAGTTCCCTCTATAGATAGGCAGAAAGCAGCCAGAAGTACCCATGATACAGCCTGGATATTGATCTGTCTTGAACTTTTCCTCTAACAGACCATTTAGTCCCTTACCCTTAACCTCAGACTCCTGCTGTTTTAGGATATGAGCAAAATTCAGGCACAGTTGCCACCACAGTGTACACAGATGGTTTCTATTCCAACTCCCAATGGAATCTTTGTTCCTGGTGGAACCCTCTGCACCCAGCCTTTGCAATCTATGCTATTCCTATTGGCACCTGGTCGCCTGAGGTTGACCACAATCACCCAGAAAGTTCAGCTTCCAGCAGCCTGGAGCTTCTTTAGACTGCCTCTTCAAACCTTCTGGAACTCTTCACCCAACCAGTTCTGCAGACTTCTAAGCTCCTGCTCAGATGCAGCCACAGAAGCAGGCTCACATCTCTAGTACCAGCGTTCTGTGTTCACTTTCCTGTGGCCAGAGCCAAGGACCCCAAGCCAAAGCTGAGCAGAGGATATGTATACCTGGCTCATGGTTTCAGCAGTTCTGATCCAAGGTAAGCTGATTTTGAGGATATATTCATTCCATGATGGGATGAAACTGCTTAGTTTAGGGCTGATGAGAAATGGTCTGGCCTCCATGGGAAGCCCAACCTTCTTTCTCCTGGGTGGACCCCAAAGCAGTCAGGTGGCCAAGCACCTTAACTATCACAATCTTGTTTTGTTCTTTCTATCCTGTTCTTATAGCCTGACTATTTATGTGTCAGTGCCACACCATTTTAATTATTGTAGCTTATGTTTTAGTTCTCTTCCTAAGCTACCTAGTGTTTGACATGTAATAAGAGAGTCTGTTTCTATACAAATTTTAGCATTACACAGGAAAATATTCAAGTCCTGAGTCTGCCCCACACTCCCTGGGTGACAGTAGGAAAGTGACTCATCTAAGTTCTGTGGGCCTCAAGTTCCTAATCTATGATGTGGAGATAACTGGCATTTCTTCATATGACCATCCTAAGGATTGCAGCCCCGTGTGGGAAGCTGTTATCACACCACAGGAGGTCTGGCAGACCCTGTTGATGGACATTGCTAGTTATTTTGCCAGATTGCACATTGCTAGGCTTGTATGCAACAAGGTGTTTGTTTTTGCTGTATTTAATGATGGAAGAGATGTGTCTCAAAAGAGCACAGTTTCTCTTGAAGGTATGGTCAGGGAAGAGGAAACAAGAATCTGAAAACCTCATTGAGACAATTACCCATTTTTAAAGCCAACTGTTGAGCAGTCATTGTGTTCAGGAGCTATAGTAGACACTGGGTATAAACACAGCACTGTGTCCTGTGTCTGAGCACAAAATCCCCGAATGTGAGGGGCTCACTGTGCTGCAACAGAGACAGAAGGTAGGCTCGAGCATGTGAGGCTGCGCTCTCCCATCCTCCCTGCACCCCCAGGCCCTTGTCAAGTTCTCTGCTTGGGCTGTTCCATTCCCCGTCCTCCCGGCTGCCTCCTCAGGTCCCTGCTCCCCGTCTCTGACCTCACTCTACCCCTCCACACCAGCCAGGCCAGTCTGTCTCACTAGGACAGCCATCCATGGACCTTTCGCTCCTCCGACTACTCCCCAAGATCCAAAGTCTTGCCGCGGGGCTCTGCCCGGTGAACAGCCTGCTCCCTCTCCCGTCATGACCGAAGTGATAAATTCAAGGATCCCAACTCGTGAAACAGCTGCCTGCACCTACTCTATGCCTCAGTCACCTTGTAGTGACAGACTTCTAGGATGACCCCCAGAGTCCCCATCTGAGTGGACAGAACCAGTGACACAACCTGGATCCTGGGGCAGAGGCATCTGGGGATCTAACAGGTGCCCCTGTTGTTGGAAATATGGATGGCTGTCCGGCTCAGGGAGCAAGGGATTCTCCTGCCGACCTCGAGTACGTGGTCTCTGTGGTGGGAGGTCGGGGTGGGGGGGGGAGCAGTCTTGGCCTCTCATGCTGAGAGTAGCCCTCCTTTGGCATCCTCAGGGCTGGGCCTTCAAACCCACAGTTGCAGGGACCGAGTCTGCCAACACCAGCAGATGCCTGGGTGAGAATCCCCAGCTCCCAAGAGACATAAGCTGAGTCACTGGGGAAGTCACCCTGAGCCTCTGAGCAGAGGACACACTCCAGCCACTACTGGGCTTCTCTAAAATGTATGATCTTTAGAATAAAGGGTGTCTGAAGCTGCACATTTGGGACCACTTGTTATGCAATAGTAAATAATTGATGTCCTCCTGCCTGCCCTGGAGGAGCCAACTCAGGGTGCTTTCCATGCCCTGCTTTATCTCTGCCTTCCAGGCTAAGCTGGGGGTCTAGAAACTTCCTCTCAAAATCTCGGTTGTCAGCCCAGCACGCTCTGCTACAAACATCTATTTATTCACCTTGCCTGCTCTGTGAGCCTACAGAAAGCAGTGTCTTAACCATTGTTCAATCTCAGACACAGCCTTGGTCAACCAACAAATATTTACTCAAGGAAAGTACAAAGGTAAGGCTCAAGACAGTACCCTTCCGGCTGGCCGAGTTCACGCCAAAGTTAGGAGGAGAGCCCTTGTGCAATTGGTCGTCATAGAATGTGCTACAGCTGGGCCTCCCCCACCTTCACATGCGTGTGAGAAACCTGGAATCTTGTTAAGATGCAGCCCTTGACTCCTTAGGTCTGGCACAGGGTCTGAGATTAGGGATTTCCAACAGAGTCCCTGCAGAAGGCACTGCCTAAAGAACACAGACCACAGGGCGCGGCAAGTCTCGAGCCTCTGCCTAAGCAGGGAGTGGAGAGGGCGCGGCAGTTACCCCGTCATGTCTACCCCTATTCTGCTGGGTGAGATAAACTCCCGAATTGAGGCTAATTTTCTATGGTATCACTTTATACCCTTTTCATTCCTCTCTGTTCTGTCAGCACACAGAAAATTTCCATAACTCAAAACAACACGACTCTCTTCCATAGCAGAACTGAAACGGCAACAAGAGGCAGCGTGCAAGGGTTGATTACGGTCACGTGACAGTCACTCGAGCACTTCCATAATCACTGTATCATTCAGAAATAAAGAGAAATATATAACATGCTATCTGTAACTCAGCAAGAGGATCAGGATGTTTGATTCACACTTCCTCATTTGCTACTGAAATTTGGCCTAGAAAGGAAAAAAAAAGAGAGAGAGAGAAACACTCCTTACAAAAATAACATTACTTCTCACTTTGAATTTAAACTGCTCAAGCCTCGTGTGTCCAAAGGGACAAGGCGATGGGGAAACAAGGTGCATGCTGGGAACAAAGTCAAGAGCCGGGATGCGTGCGCAACCAACGCCCTGTGATGACTGTGGCCCTGACGCACTGCAAACGCGAGCTCATAACAAATGAAAAAAGGAGCAGCGTGGAGAGGCTGAGTAAGGCTCGCCCAGTTGTTGGTCCTTGTAATAGTCTTTACTGCAGTCTAGGCTAGTTAATTAGTCCATAAAGGTAAC
Organism: Myocastor coypus; assembly: GCA_004027025.1. Classification (NCBI taxonomy): domain Eukaryota; kingdom Metazoa; phylum Chordata; class Mammalia; order Rodentia; family Myocastoridae; genus Myocastor; species Myocastor coypus. The sequence goes on along the minus strand of PVJA010004946.1, from coordinate 11,954 downwards.
AAATCTGCATTGTTTTTTAATGACCAGAGAATAAATTTTCACAAACAAAACAGAAAAATGAGCACTTCCATGTATACTCCCAGGCAGAAGATTTTGTAAATCAATACGAATTCAGGAAAATAAAACCATGATTGTGACCTCTCAGGTTCCAAACTTCGGTTCCACCAGTTGAGAATAACGCCTTGGAAAAGAAAGCGGCACGGTTCTGAGCAGCAGGAGGCCGTGCGGAAGGAAGCTGGGGCAGGCCCTGCCTCTGGTCCCCTGCTCCGCGACCCAGCCCGTCCTCTGGAGGACTGTGAACTGGGACAATCACCAGAGAGCTGGGCAGCCTGTTCCCCTGATGGCGCTGGACACAGCCTGTGCCTCAAGACAAGTTACACAGCTGTCCCTTAATTAATCAGTGTCTACATGTCCTTGTCTGCAAATTCTAATTACAGGAGCAAAGCAAAGGACTTGCAACCCCCAATATGTGCACACAGCTCCCTTGGGTGGCTTCCCTGACCGAGGTCTCCAGGTCACTGGAGTACTCCGAGTCCACTGTCCCTGCCGGAGAGGAGCCTGACTGCCACCACGGCAACACACAGTGTCACCACGAGCTGTAGGAACGGTGGGTCTTATTCAATAATTCCAGTAGCAAGTTGCTATTTGAATTTTACCTGTTGGTTCAAGTCAATTTTTCAAATTCTTCCTTGCTTTGATCCAATGTGGAACAGGAGTTGAAAATAAATGAAATTAACCTTTCAAGTAAAAGTGCAGAAATGTATGAGATTCTTTTCTCTTGATGCTCTCTTGGAATTCAGATGTACTTGGGGAAAAGAAAATGTTCTCATTTTATTCAAATACTTGATAATGTAGCTGCGGTTTGTAAATGAAGTCGCAAAATCACATGGCAAAAGCTCAGGGTGACAGGCCTGTAGTGGTTTCTCCACCAGTTTCTGTCCATAAGAGGATTCTACTGGCCACTGTAAAAAATCATGTCCCTGTCATGTGTAGTCACAAAATAAGAAACTAAGTATCATATGGACTTTTGAAAAATAAAAAAACTAAAATAGCCATGCCCTAAAATTTTTCCGAGTATCCACGTAAGGACGTTATGGAGGCTTCATTACACAGCGCTGCTTCTCAGTCCATGCACCTTCCTCTGTCTTCCTGCCAAGGCGAGTGGCTGTCACCTCAAGTGCCACTTCCTCCTCCTGGCCATCAGACCCCAAGCTTGAGCAGTCAGATTTCCCTCTACTCTGACAACCTCATCACGCGCTAAACTTTGCACTTCACAAGATGGAAAGATCCTTAAAGACCTCCCCATCTGTCTTAACTATTGTTCTCTGCATACTGCAGCAAAACACCTGACACCAAAGTTAGAGGAAGAGTGGTTTACTCAGCTCAGAGCTTGTAGAGGTCTCAGTCCACACTCAGCTGGCTCCAAGGCAGGGTGGCACAGCGGAGGACCAGCCTCTCATGGTGGTAGACGGTACAGAGGCAACAAGAGCAAAGGGGCGGGGCAGGCCTCTGCCTGCCTCGTGCTGCACGCGGGCTGCACGCCCTAGGGCAGGTGTGGCACCCACAGCCCCGTCCCAGCACTAGACCGAGCCAGAAACAAACTCTAGATTCTGCCTCCTCGGAAAAGTCCCACCCCATGACTGCATGAGGCTTTGGGGAGAGATTCAAAAGGAAACCCCAGCACCGTTTAAGGCTCTTATCTCAGAACCAGAGTCCGCTCTGCTACAGGGATTTGGCCTTGTCACTCCCAAGCAGCAGAGCCAAAGACTAAGAGCCACACCCACACCCCGGGGCCCATCCCACGCCCACCCTTCCCCACCAGCAGCCCCCGCCGCCCCTCGCCACTCCCTCTGTTCTCACAGCCAGCTGCATCCCAGACTCATGCTCCTGTCGGCCTGGAGGAGCCCCTCTCTGACCCCTCTGCTCTCATACCCCTCAAGCTTAGAAAGTACCGAGATGTCAGTATATAAATTCTCCTAGAATGCAATTAGCAGCGTGGGTGTAGCAGCCAGTTGTTACAGCAGAGCAGTGGTGTCATGGGGCACTGCAGCCCCGACGCTGACTCCAGACCTCCGTGACCTCCCGTCTCTGAGAGCTCGGTTTGTTCCACTGCTCTGGGGCTGCATCAGCGTTTGGTTCTACTGGCTCACGTCAGCGAGTCTCCTCGTGCCCAGCAAGACGCTAAGGCCCTCAGAGAATGAAGACCATGTGATTTCTGTCTGCCTGTGTTCACGACTCACCACACAAGGCCTGCTGGCTCTCAGAGGCTTAGGCGAGAGGACGGGAGCTAACGTTCCTTTAGCACCAGATACGCTATGTACACAACGAGGGGTCATATGCTTAGCCTTGCACAGTCAAATAAAATTGCCTTGTTTATTTGTGAAACTTGTGTTTTTCTGTAAGAAATTTGAAATTTTATAGCCTCCGTATTGTTTGGTGGGGTTGTGGCCCGAGCACCCACATATTCACCAAACACCAATAAAATCACTTTGGGAAAAGATCCATGGTTTTGGTCCAGCAGCCATGCGGCTCCACCAAAGAAAATGACCTGGGGGAAGAGTTTCAATATTACTCACAGAAAGACATCAAGAATGACTCATGGTTGTACGCAGGAGAGCCACACCATGTGAACCAGTGTGCCAATATCCACACCACCCCGAAGGCGCCTGATCTCTGATCTCATCTGAACGAATGGAATTTGAAGTTAATACCAAAAATTTAATTTTTTGATGCAAATGATAAGGCTTATCTATAAGACTTCCGTGTTACCAACGACTCTGAAACTTATAAATGTCTGGGGCCGTCCCTGCTTCATTCTCCTTTATGTTCTGGGTTGTATCTGTAAGATCTTTGCATGTTTGAATTTTCTGTGCAATAACAAATAATTTCTTTTCTCTTGTGCAATCCGCTGAGGTTGCTAACCTTTGAGCTCCTGTGCGCAAAACCGCGAGATGTCAAGGCATCTCAAACGAGCGCAGAAGCAACCTTTCCCACTCCACTGCAGCAGTAAGGAGAACCCATGCCAGACACACAGTGCACCCCACGTGAGCCCTGAGCCGGCGAGGCTGGAGGCAGGCTACCAAACCCTGATGCTTGCTTCAAAGCCAGAGAAGGATCCAAACAATAAAGAGAGCTACACAGGTCACTCTCGCTAACAAACACAGATGCAGAAATCCTCAAAAACTATTTTTCAATGAAGAATAAACTAAAAATATGTTTAAATGCAAGAACCAATACTGATCACCAATGGCCCAGGCAGCAGAGATGACACTTTAAGTGTCTAGGGCCCTAGGACGATGATTCTCAAGCACAGGCTGCTGTCAGAGCCCCCTGAGCCCCACGGAGGGCTGAGCTCTACCCAGAGGGTGGCTCTCTCCAGAGGACCAAGAGATTTGCATGTCTCACAAACTGGCCCAGAGGAAACTGGTGTTGCTGTCTGGGTACCACATCAGGAGAGTCGTCAGCGGGGAGCAACGTCACCAGGTCCTGAGCTTCCCCATTCTCTGTGTCCTCAGAGCACAGCACAGCAAGCTGAAGACTGCTCAGGAGAATGGCGCCCGGCCCCTGCCTTCAGGCCCGCCCCAGTGGGGTCTGTGCAATGTCTTCCTCAGGGTGCTCCTCTGTAGGTATAGCTGGATCATGAGCTCTCTGAGAATTGATCTAAAAGATCAAGCAACCTGCACACAGGAGCTGGACCTCGGCCTGTCCTAGTCACCGCACCTCCTAGGAAGTTGGATCCTGAGAGAACAGCTCTGGAGTTTCCCACTAACCTATACTTAACATCTTAAACCGACCTCACAGCAGACGTCACTCAAGATGGCTCACACGAAGTCTGGAGTACACAAAGCCACAGCGAGCCTTGAGTGAGACCGCAGATCCTCTTACGTCATCTTACTCTGCCAGCGTAGTGTGTAAATGTATAGCCACAAACCACATAAAAACCCTAAAGAGCCCATGAAAACGTCAGAAATGATAATGCTACAGTCGCTCACCCTACAAGACGGCCACCCCAGAGGTCTCTGGGCTGCTCCACCGGTCTTCCAGCTGCCAGGAATGTAGACATTGTGCCACAGAAGCAATGTGGGCATGGGCAGAGGCGGCATGCTCATTACACCCTCTGGGCGTCTGCACACTGATGCCAAGGTACGGTTGAGGCACAATTGCACGTCAGTAAGCCAACTTGGAGAAAAGCAGAGCATCCTCTGTAATGAGTGTGGTGAGTCTCGTTCAACCAGCTGAAGGCCAGGGGAAAAGCCCTGAGCCCCTTCCTGCAGAGCATGCACTCGGCCTCCAGACTGACCGGGGACTTACAACTGTAGCTCTGACTCGTCCCTGGGCCTCCTGCTCTCTTCATGCTTGTCGGCCCTCAAAGTAGGGTGAGACAGTTGCTTAAAATAAAATAATGTATGAACAGACAGATGGATGGTTTTAGATTGATAAAGAAGACAGATCCCCCCAAAGCCTCATGTAAATGGGTGCAGACTTCTATAGATTGAGACTTGACTCATGCGTCATTGGGATTATGTGATTTAGTACTGATCTAGAGTTTGAGACTTGATCCATGATCCCTGGAATTATGTGTTTTATGTACTTCTGGGATGATGGGTGTAGCCTAAGGTGGATAGGCTGAGGCGGAGAGCCTGAATGCAATATAAAGAGAGACAGAGACCGGGCTGGGGAGATAGCTCAGTAGAATAAGCATTTGCCTGGCAAGCATAAAGGCCTGAGTTCAATCCCCGATTCCACTAAATAAATAAACAAACAAAGAGAGACAGAGACAGACTAAAGCTGTTGCTCTCTGCTCCCTTGGTTGGTCAGTTGCCTCTGTCATGATTGTTGCTGTCCCGCCACCATGAACTGCTGCTGCCCTCTGCCATGTGCCCCTCTGCCTTGGAGCCAGCCAAGCATGCACTGCAACCTCCAGTAACTGTGAGCTAAATACACCTTTCCTTGCTTCATTTTGGGTGTTGGGTATTGGGTATTTGTCTCAGCAATGAGTAAAAAGTAAGAATATATATATATATATATATATATATATATATATATATATATAATTTCAGTAGGCTTAAATCACCTCTATTCTTGGATGTTTCAGAACTATATATATAAAACCTCCCCACCAATATGTTCTCCTGGATGGCCCCTCCCAAATCCTGACAACTTAGTGCCCTTACAACCCAACTCCCACTTCCCCTGCCGGCCCCAGTGGCCCTCTCCACCGCTGGTGTCACTGGCACTTGGCCCCCACTGTGCCTAAGCTGCTCTAGCAGTTGCAGATTGCACATGCCCAGTAGCACTGAACCCAGGGTCTGGTGGAGGCTGAAATCCACCTGGGTTTTGCACACTCACCCCCCCCCTCCGCCACATGGCTGTATCTATGCAGAATAAAACATATCATTTTCTAAGTCAAGCACTGACATCTTTGGGGCACATGGCAGTCTTGACTTTGAGCCAGAGAGCAACTACTACTACGTTATCCTCCATCTATCTGCACCCCACATTCTGTCTGCAGGTTCTGTTGACTTCTGACCTACAAGCATTTCTCAAATTGATCTTCCTCTACTATTAACTCTGACTGTCTCCAATTCCATGCTCCGCTCATTCCAAAGGTCTTGCAGCTCTTTGTAACAGCACTGTGCTTCCATACCCATAATTAGCTGGCCCTTAGCCTCTGCATACCTTCCCTGTGCCTGCCCCTCTGTCCTACAGCTTAATTCCTACACACCCCTCTTGAGGAATCGGCTAAAAAGATTTCCCTAAACGTCTTCAGGAAAGCCTCGTTGCCAACCGCCTACTCCCAGTAGTCCGTGCAAAAGTCTCACCTCTGCTTGAGATCCTTGCGTCTGCCTCCACTGTAGCCTTCATGCTTTGTCGTAATTCTTATTTGCAGGTTGGTTGCTGACCTTCATTTTCCATTATCTAGACCATGCCTTGTTCACAATGAGTTGTTGACCTGAACTGCATGAGCAGAACTCTCGCACGCAGACATTGGCTTTTGATCCGTGCATCACGCCCTCTGGAAAGCTCTAGGAGTACAGTAAACACAAGGGCCCCTTTTCCTTAACATACAAAACTCAAACAAACCCTTCCTCACCTCCGTTTGCTTCTAGACAGATGGTATTTATGTTCCTGAAATAGACATTTCTCTACTAAATGCAATAACATTGCAGTCGCTTTGTAAGATGTAAATATAATTTATCATGCCTAGCTTGCAGTAATATTGTGAATATCTATGCAAATGAACAGCTTAGCCTCGGTGCCTTCGGCAAAGTGTTCCTGCAAAGATGAAAGCTATGCCAAGCCTGGATTGGCTTCCATGGACAGTGGTTGCCCCACACTGCCAAGCGGGCATCATCTGGCTGCTGGTATTTCTGCCCTCCCTGTCAAGGTGCTCTGCCCCACCATCTCTGGCCCTGGACTCAACAAACCCAACTTGTTTAGAACAACATGTTAGCCTCAATTTATATTATTATCAAGAAAAGAATGTAAGTTTCTACCCTGAGGAGGAGCTTCAAAATATAACTTGGTAACGCTGCATTCCCTTTATGTGTAGAAATAATAATAAGAGGAAAATATACAAGATACTTAACAGTTCTGTTTTTGCTGAGAGACAACAAAGACATCAAATGCACAATACCACCCAACATAATATACAAAAGATGAATGACCGCCTGATAGTAGATAGGCTGACACTCAGACACACAGAGAAAGAAGCTTGCAGACAGGTTTTAGGCGGTCACATAGAACATCAGTTCCCAGGAGGTATTCTGACCAACAAAACAGCCACACGTGTTTCCATGGGGCCTCAGCATGATGCTCTCGACGTCACACCCAAATAGATGGGTTGTGCAGAGCTCTGTGACACACGCTCTACTCCCGGGGAGTCCCAAATGTCCTATCAGCCACACGACTCCTTGTGAAGCTCAGAAGAAATAGAGATCTTAGAGTTAATGAAGAATAATATCGAATTATGAAAAACATTAACGAAGCATATTCAGCCAGAGGAAAAATGTACGTGAGAACCAGGCTGACTTCAGCTTTGCAAGAACAGCGAAGTGATAACTGTAATAGAAAGGGCAACTTTTAATTGATTTTCATGAAAAATGCTTCCAACTACGTAGTTTCTATTTAAAAACCGTGCAGGTAAGTGTAGGTCAGCTATTTGCATCCCTGCAGAAGACTGGGCAAGAGCATACAGCTTGCGCAAATTGAACATTTTAATTAGTCTGATTGTCCTCCACAGCAAGAATTCTCCATCTGTGCGATGTCACTTAGTTAATCACTCTAGTTAAGAAAACAAGTTGGATTTTTACTTGGAAGACATCTGGCTAGTTTGTATCTGTCAGATTAAAAGAATCTGTAAACAACAAAGTCATTCAGTACCTGTGTCCAGGTGCAATTATTTGGTAAATCATTCAAAAACCCACCAGTCATCTGTCATTATCAACACAGTCACAGGAACTTTATGGTTTCCAAGATGCAGATCAGAAAAGCTGGCAAAAAAAGAGAGGGGCAGCAGTCACCCACCCTGGAAGCCCAGATGCGATAGCTCTGTCTTTGCCTGCCACCCTGACATACATAGCCACAGCAATGCTTTCTACTACCCAAACTGACCCAAACTGTCCCCAGTTCAAACAGCAAATCATACAATATTACGCGGATAGGAAACATAGTTAAATTAGCAGCATACGTATGCTTGCCATTAAAAATTATCAAGTGACATGGCATTCCTAAGGGGAGACTATGTCCAACAGAATGCACTGTGGAAAACCATGTCAGCTTCTTTTAAGAGACTGCATAGAGGGGCCCAGCGGGATGGCTCAGTGGTCTAAAGCGCCCACTTGGGAAACTTTGGGCGGCTTCAGGGACCGCAGTTCGATCCCCGGCACCACATGCTGCGCCAGCCCTGCCTTTGGGGTGGGCTGAGCCGGCCATAAAAATGAGTGAATAAGCAAACAAAGGTCCTGAAACAAGAAAAAATAAATAAAATTAAAAAAAAAAAAAAGAGACTGCATAGAATCAAAATGAACTCAGCACCAAAATACCAAATGCAAATATCTGACTATTGCATTGATTCCCCACTGCCTCAGAGATATTGCCAAGCTAAAATATAATCATCCATTTGACACTCAACATTAGCAATGCAAAGTGGGTGGGCTGGAGAACTGTAAGGGAATTATACCTGACTGCAAGTACTCAAAAGCCCAAGGCAGGAGGGCTGCAAATCCCAGCCCAGCCTGGGCAACTGAATAAAACACTGTCTGAAAATGGAATAGCCCAGGGGTAGAACACCTGCCTAATGAGATGAGGCCCTGGGTCCCATCTCAGTACTTGGGAGGGTAAAAGCAGACATGAAACAAACCTCATTATAAAACAGCAGCAGAACAGAAACAAAGTGGCCATGGAGCTCAAATCTTGAGTCCTGTGATCTCTAAAGAAAGAAAAAGGTAAAAGAAGAGTCCGCTCCCTAGGTGCCAGGAAGAAATGAAATGCAAATGAGACCAGTACAGGATGGAGCCCGGGGACCAGGCCATCTTTCATCAGCAGCAGAGCAAACAGGACTTCACATGCACAGACCCTGAGTGTAGGAAGGCTGGAAGCACAAAGATGAGCCCGGCGCTGGGAAGCGGGGCTCGGGACTGGACAAGGTGGCCGCAAAGCTAGAGAAAGGTGAGCACAGGCAGAAGCCGAGGGCCAAGACCTCGCCCACAAGTGCACGCTTGAAAATGGAGACTCGAACTACGCAAGGAAGTCAAACGCTTAGAAAATCGATACCACCAACCTCCACGGGAAGAATTTGGGCCTGGAGAAACTTGAGGACTCATCAGCACAGGAAAAGCAAAAGCACATCTTCACATGTCTGTTCCCACCGCTTTCCTTGTGCAAATTTTCTATGTACCCTGGACGCAGTTCTAGCACTGTGTGCAGTAGCCACCTGGCATTACATCTCTGTCGCCTGCGGCCCAGCACTCAGTCCTCACAGCACAGTAATCGTCTCCTAACCTTGAGGATGCTTTCCAAGACACACAATGGGAGAAGCCCAGCACCAGTTGACTTCTATTAAATATTCAGATGACTAATACCTGTTCCTCACAAACTCTTTCACAAACAAAGGAAGGAATACCTCCAAACTAATCAGGTTAGTCTGAAATACTAACCTGATTTCAAAACCAAAAGCAAGAAAATTAGATATTTATATCCTTTAGTATATGAAGATGCAAGAATCCTCAGCCAAACACTAGAAAACTGAATCCAGCAATGGATAAAAGGTTATAAATCTGGGGGTTTGCCTGCTAGCTCAGTTGTTTAAGCACCTGCATAGGGAAACCCAAACAGTCACGGGGGACTGTGGTTTGATCCCCAGTTCCACGGGCCACACCAGACCTGCCCTGAAGGCAGCCTGAGCCAGCCAAAAAAACCAAAAAGGCTATAAATCAAAAATAGGAATTCAAGGTTAGTTTAATATTAGCAAAATGAATTTAAGTCATATAGACAAAGCCATAAGATCATCTCAGACACAAAAAAGCTCTTGAGAAAAGTAAATAACATTTAGTGACTTTATAGTATTAGACATAATAGGCATTACAGGGAAGTTCCTGAACCTGACAGAAAGCACTAAAGAGATATGAGTAATGTAAAAGACTAAAAAATTTCTCCTAAACTCACCATTAAGACTTGACTGTCTACTCTTGCCACGTTTCACCATCGTTCTGCAAACTGCAGACAGGGTAATTGGGCCTGAAGACAACGGTGAAATTCATTCCATCACTGTGTGCTACCATTGTGGCATAGAGGGTTGAGGACTCCTCTGAGACTTAGTTCAATCATCCCGAGGCCCAGAGGGGTGATCGCCCCTGACAGCAGCCCACGTTAAGGAGACTTTCAGGAGAAACCCGAAAGCTGAGAGGTCTCCATCTTTTATTTAGGATACCACTGTAAGTGAGGAAAAATAAATAAATAGAACAGTTTGGACCAGAGGCTGTCTCAAGGCTGGGCAGCTTTTCTTGGAGAAGGCCTGGTACCACATGCCTCGTTAGTCTGCACTGCTCATTTGTTAATCATTCATTTTCCACAGAACCTGCGTCCTTTCGCCCCACAGCCTAATGCTTCACTCCTTGGCCAGTTCCTCCACAGGAGTCAGACAGAAAGGAAGAAAATAATAGAGCAAACTCTGTGTCCATTTTTGATGACATGACATGAATTTTAAAGTTCTGAGGAAAGCATTTAAAATGTTAGGGCTTATAAATGAGTTCAGTGAGGCTGTGTGATATAAGATCCATGCATCAAAATCAATTGTACTCCTACACACAAGAAATGAACAATCCCCGAAACGAGTCTCAAAATATTCTACTCAAAAATAAAATATTAAAGAATAAATGTAACAAAACAAGTATTGAGAACTGTGAAAGGGAACCAGAAAACATTCTAAAAAGCAATCAACAAAGAAGAGACGTTATTTGTCCATAGACTGTAGTGCCAATGGTGTTGAGATGACACTTTTACCCAAATCCACGCCCAGATTTAGTGTGACCTCTAACATAGTCCCAGCTGGACTTTTTTTGTCTGAAACGATGAAGTTAACCTGAAGTGCGCATGAAAATACAAGGGATTCAGAACAACCGAAGCGATCTTGAAAAAGAAGAGCTAGAGAATTTATATTTTCCGATTTCCAAATTAACTATAAAGCTCCAGTAGTAGTTTCATGCTGGCATAAGCATAAACATGCTAACCAAAGATATAGCACCATTCAGCATGGCAAAAGTGTGGCATGGACACAGATGCCCAAGGGTGCCAGATGGCAGGATGAAGAGGACGTGAGGTGCATGCGCACCGCGGCATACTATTCAACTATATGAAGAACCAAAGCCTGTCTGCAGCAATGTGGGTAGAACCGGGATCGAGCTACTCAGTGAGATAATTAAGGTGCAGAAGGGTGGGTGCGTGTTCCCACTTATGCGAGAAAGCTAGAAAGTTTCCCTCACAGAAGCAAAGGGGGTAGAGCAGTGGTTCCAGAAGCCAAGAAGCACCTGGGAACGAGGATGGGCTGCAGGTGCAGGGACCCAGGTGGGCAGGAGGTGTCCAGGCAGGTGGGCGCATGTGGGAGGCACACTCGCTGTTCTTTCCTGACAGAGAGTGAGAAGGACAGAGACACTCGAAGCTGCTTTCACTGAGCACAGGAAGCGAGGGGTGCGGCCCGGCTGGGAAATGGCCTCGATCAATTGGAAAAGGACCCTTCCTCCATGGAAAGGCCATCACAGCCTGCGCACAGAGGCCTGCAGAATTGCTGCCCAGCGGGACGTGCACAACTGAAGATGAAAACGAGAGCAAGGATAAGTCACAAACATTCTGCTGCGGGACGTGAACACCCTGAAACAGGAAGTGTGACGAGATAAAGAAACCGGAAGGAAGCGGCTCGTGCTGCTCATCTGTGGGGACCTGGCTGCACATTAGACGCATCCTACGTGGCAACAGACTTGCTTGCTTTGAATCTACTTCCTCATTTGCCTGTGGCTGTAACCTTCCTGAGGTGGTCCAGGCCAGTTCTTCTCTGCGGAGTGCTCGCACCCAGCAAAGGCAGGGCAAGGGATGACTTCTGATGCCCCTCAGCACAGGAGGGTAGCAATGTGGCCAGCATGCAGTTGTACAGCCCCAGTAGGCACAGGGTGGACTATGCCCAGTGCAAAGAAGGGAGGAAAACTTCAGGCGATGGACGCACGGGTGGCCCCGGGCCTGGAGGTTACACACCGTACAAGTGGGAGGCCCCACGGCGCCCCAGACATGGGCACGATGGTGTGGCCGCAGCAAGAGTGAGAGGAAGTGTTGAAAAGCTAAAGAACTCAGAATGCAGTTGTTGGCAGCAGAAAAGAAGGAAAGGCTCAAAAACCCCACCACTGGGAGCTGAGCCTGCGCAACCGCCGCGGGTAAGCCCCTGCGCCCCTCTGCCCCGCCTCTGC